>CAMOHE010043893.1:26321-63838 GCA_946598075.1 Artocarpus hirsutus | reverse complement strand
CTGCATGTTTTCCTTGTTGCATATATTGGATTTTAGGACAAAATATGAAATAAAACAAGGGAATTTTTACTACCGAAAACAAGAGGAGTA
The DNA here is from genome assembly GCA_946598075.1 of Artocarpus hirsutus. NCBI lineage: Eukaryota > Viridiplantae > Streptophyta > Magnoliopsida > Rosales > Moraceae > Artocarpus > Artocarpus hirsutus. The sequence goes on along the minus strand of CAMOHE010043893.1, from coordinate 63,748 downwards.
CAAAAGAGAGTCACTTTTTCTCGCCCAAAGAGACCACTCTCAATGCATGAAGCAAAAGAGTAGATGAAGTGTGTGACTTTTCTGGGGTTGCTCCAAATGGTTGCAAGGCCACCTCTTTATAGGACGGACGTGGCAGGCATAATAAACTGTGTTTAGGATTGAAGTTAGAACTAATAAGTTATAAGTAAAATACTGTAGCATATAAGAGAGCTTACACTGTTAGTATATGAGAGTTTTTATACTGCAGTTGAAATTAATAAGTTGATTTGACATGCTTAAATACACTCAACGATGAGCAATAACCTAAAAGCTGGAAGGTGCTAACCAAATTACCTCTGATAGTAGTGGCATGATGACAAAGAAAAAGATAGTATAAACTATATTTATAACAAAGACTCTTAAAACTTATGGCATGTGAAATAATAAAGATCCAGGAACACGGTATCCCTTATCATCCATGGATGGTCTCAATGGATATTATAGGAGAGGAATTCCTATACTTCCCATTGGATCTCTCTTCTTTCTTTCTATCTTTTTAAAAAAAAAAAAAACATTATATACCTAAAAAAGGCGCTGGCCAAAATTAATACTAGTAGCTGGCTCTCGTCTCAGGTACAACTCTTTTACTCTTCGTTCAGTTACAAGACTTCCAGCTCTTCCTTCAATAATAAAACATTTACATTCTTGTGAGCCGCATTTCACGACGCACGAGCCCCTATAAGTGCATGTAATCTGATTTTCTTTTAATCCAAGATATTTGTGTGTTTGTTGACTAATGGGGTGTTTAACAGGTTTATCTAGACCACGGTCTGAATTATTTTTTCGGTTATAAATAATGTAAAGCTCTTATATACTATGGTAGCAATAAAAAAAATCGCTACAGTGTAAAACTCTTATATACTATAATAAAAACAGTTTTAACCAATAGTTCTAATCACCCAACAAAACACCCAATAAATATGTATGTCCTGAACGGTTAAAAAGAAGAAAAGCACCAATAATGGTTCATTACATTAGCTTGTTATTTTTTACTATATATATTCCAATTCCTTATATGTTCATACACATATACATACCGGATTGGGATTGGCATTTATGTGTCGTAAGTTCTATCAAGCGAGAGACAAGTGTGTTTTGTCTACCATCTAGGACGAGGTATAAATGTAACTTTAAGTGAATTAAATAATGAAGAAGTGGTTAAGATATTATATTAATTCTTCTAAAAAATGGCAAGTTTCATAAATAAGATGAAATGATAAATCGTATCGAAAAGGGTAACCCATACATATTAAAATAGTAACTAGTACATCTTTATTGAAATACAAAAACCAAAAATATAGTCAGGTTATAATAAAGTCATAAATCATCTATTTTTCGTGAAAATCAATTAAAGAAAATGTAATCAAAACCAAACTAAATTATCCTTTCACCTGTTCAACATAGACGTGCCCTATATATGTACATATACATACATATATACACACACACATATATAGATATATATCAAAACCAAACTAATCCACCATATAGGAGAACGTCCGAGACTTACCCTATTTATATGTATACATACATATATATATATATATATATATATATATATTCCTACTTGTTAGCTCATTGATCAAACTAATGTTTGCCGTCAATATTTAAAAGGAAAAAGTGTCCTGCACTCCCAAAAAAAAGGGACCAATTATGGTTCGTTTCATTAGCTTATCATATTGTTTTTTACTCATCTAACGTATTCCTGTTCCTTGCATAGTTTTTATTTCTTTTCCTTTTATTATTATTTTGCTAAAAAGTACACATATATCGGGTATTTATAAACTGAAAAAAAGAATTCAACAATAAATAAAAGGTTTGCTCCAAAAAAGGTTGCTATAAGCGTACAGTAAGCAATTCAAAAGAGGATGTCACTTTTCTTTTTCCCACCAACAATGCTTAAAAAAAAGAAAGAAAAACAAACAACAACAACCTTATTCCACAGCACAAATTCACGTTCACCAAACACAAACAAAAAAAGAGAGAGAAGAAAATTTAAAATAGAAATCCAATCCTTTAAACGAACCTCTCTCCCCCCCAAATTGGCTGTGCTAGGGTTTCAACCTCGACTCCGACCCGCCAAATTCTCTCTCCCCAAAACCCTAGCACCTTCCACGGCGAAATCTTTCTTCGTCTTCTCCGTCGTTGATTCTGCATGAATCCGGTCCGATTCGGAGCTCCAGTGTCTATTCGGATCCGAATTCGCTTCGCCAGCTCTGCTCTGCGCCAATGGCGTCGACGGCTTCAGCTTCCGCCAGTAGACCGGAGCTTCCGGTATGAGTTTTTGTTATATCTTTGTACGCGTTGCTTTTTCTTCAATTGAATGGGATTTTGGTTTGAAATTCTGTCGCCGGCGGTAGTTTTCTGGTGATATCTGTTCCCACATTTTGATTTTTTTTTTTTTTTTTTTTTTTTTACGTTCTACGCGTATATAAATGCTGAATGTGGGTTGATCTAGAGAGAATAGATGGTGGCATTGTGGAGATACTATATTTTTGGTTTTTTTTTTTTTTTTTTTGCTTTTAAATTTTTTGCCTTTACCAGATTTTGTTACTCCTATTTTGGAAGTTCAAGGGAAAAAAAAGGGAAAAAAAAGGAAAAAAAGGGTACATTGTGAGGATGATAATTAGATGCTCGTTAATTTAGCACATAGAAAGGTTTTGCTTAAAATTTGGAGAATTTTGCTGAAATTTTGTGCATTAAAGTCTCCTTAGGATTTGTTTAAAATTTTTGTATTTTGAGTTTGGTTTGACTTTGACAAGCTTACTTGTTCAGTTGTTCACTAACATTGTTGTTTGGTCACGTCAATTTAAGTTCTTTTGTAAGTTTGGTTTCGGTTTGACTTCTTGCAGACAACGAGATCAGAAGAAACAATGCCAACTGTTAAGGAGATATCATCGGTTATAGATTCTGTAAACAGGGATGTTGCGTCTAGCCGCTGTGTTTCCATAAAGGTGCATTCTTACGGTCTTTACTTATTTCTGTAATATTCTTGTTAGGATTGTAGTGTACATTATTCTCACTGGAGGTGTTATTTTGCATGCAGAAAAGAATGGAAGAAAACAAACAGAAATTAGTTGGTGTCACAAGCTCTCTATATAAATTATCAACAGAAAGAAAAAGCCAGTTTAGTAATGCCGGTAAAGGTGTAGATTTGTTATCAAGAAGGCAGAAAGATGCATTTGATATGCAAAATGGTATCGATATTAGTAATGGCAGCAAGGATAGCCTAGAAGAAAATGGCCACACATCTACAGCAGTTCTTCTGGGGTCTAATGTTGCAGTCAAGACTGCCGTTCGTCCTATTAAGCTTTTAGAAGTTAAAAGACTACCTCCTTATACTACATGGATATTTTTGGACAGGTGTGATAGAATTCCAATGTGTTCATTTTTTTCTAGGACAACATATTCAAGTATTGCAGGGAGACGCGGTTAAAGATATGAATGACTTTTTGCTTCTTCTGATACAGAAATCAAAGAATGACTGAGGATCAATCTGTGGTTGGTCGAAGGAGAATTTATTATGATCAAAATGGAGGCGAAGCATTAATATGCAGTGACAGTGAGGAGGAAGTAATTGATGAAGAAGAGGAAAAGAGAGAATTTGTAGAATCTGAAGACTATTTACTTCGGTAGGAGACTTAATTGGCTTATCAAATTATTAAAGGCTTATACGCATTTGTGCTACGTACGTAGCAAACTAAATGTTTTTTTTGGTCCCTTTTATGAAAAAAGGGAAAAAGAAGTGAGCTAAATATTGTGTCCTCCTTTTCTTATGTTCCCAGAATGACTATAAAAGAAGTTGGCCTTTCTGATTCTGTTTTGGAGTCATTGGCGCGGTGTTTGTCTAGAAGTCCAAGTGAAATCAAGGTACAAACCTGTTTTCTTCCTATGCTTCATTGCCCTGTGTCCCTGTTCTATTCGAAATCTGATAAAAACTTGTCAGCGTAAGCTTTTGTCCAGCCGTTTCCCATTTGCTTTGTGCTGGCTTTACAGAGATATGAAACACCATCAAACGTCTTATACAGGCAAGATATGAGAATATAACTAAGGAAGGCAAGGCTGTGGGGGGCTGTAAGAATGGGGATAACGAAGACACTTCACAAATAGCAAATTCTTCTCTTGATAAGGATGTTGATGCAGCTCTGGATTCATTTGATAATCTGTTTTGTCGCCGATGTCTTGTAAGAATTTCACTTGGGTTACGTTCATTTATCTCCCCTTTTTCTTTTCTTGCACTCTCTCTACTCACTATATCTTTTCTTTTATTTCTTGGGCAGGTGTTTGATTGCAGATTGCATGGATGTTCCCAGGATCTTGTCTTTCCTGTTAGTATATGATTTATTGTGTAATAATTGTTTGAATGGTTGCACCAATCATGTATTGCTTCTTATATAAACCATTGTCAGGCTGAGAAACAAACAACTTGGAACGCTCCAGATGACGAAAAAGTACCGTGTGGTCCATGTTGCTATCGATCAGTATGTGTCACAAAAATTACTAATCTTTTTGCAAGTAATTGCCAAACAAGTAACTGAAGCAATTTCAAATTCTCTCATGTTAGATACTGAAGTCGGATAGAATTGTCAAAGTCAGCCCTCCCTTGAATGGTAATTTTGTTGAAAAGATGACCACGAGATCTGATGCTGTTAGTGCTCAGATATCAACCAGGAAGAAATCTGCTGGCTCATCTGCCAGGAAGAGGGTCAAGTCCTGTCAAAGTGAAAGTGCTTCATCAAATGCAAAGAACATCTCAGAAAGCAGTGACTCAGAGAATGGACCTAGACAGGAAGCTACCTATGCCCAGCTGTCATCACCCTCAAAGACTAGAGTAGCAGGAAAGTCTGGAATACGCAAGAGGAATAGCAAGCGAGTTGCCGAGCGTGTTCTAGCTTGCATGCAGAAAAGACAGAAGAAAATGTTGGCTCCTGATTCTGATTCTATTGTTAATGGCGGTTTTTGCCATAGTGATATGAAACTTAGATCTAATTCATCTAAAGAAAATGAAGATACAAGTTCTTCTTCTCATAAGAAGGTGAAATCTCTTATAACTGGAAGGTCTAGAAGGAAGGATTCACCAAGGAAAGATGGTCAAAAAGAAATTCCGGGTGAGGTTCCAGACGGTTTATCAAATGAGATGATCACAAATCCACCTGCCACTAGTTGTGATGAAAACTCAAGGAAAGAAGAGTATGTAGATGAAAACATATATAAACAAGAATCAAGTGATGATAAATCCTGGAAAACTATTGAGAAAGGTCTTTTTGAGAAAGGCATTGAAATCTTTGGCCGGAACAGGTCAGTTGATTACATTTATGTTTCTTTAAGTTGTCTTCTATTTTTTTTTCCTTTCTTTCGATGCGCTAGAAACAATTTCACTTATGCATTATGGGCAATAATCTTAATATATCTTACATTGTGCTTGACATTAGAAGCATCTTTTTCAAACTGGATATAGTCCTTTTAACTTCGGTGAAAAATTAAAATTGTCTACGTCTTCTTTGGTATAGCAAAGTTCATTGGTTATCTTTTATCAGGGACACCAAAAAATAAAAATAAAAATAAAATTTAATAAATGAAAAACGAAAGAAAGAAAGAAAGAAAGAAAGAAATAACTATTTAAGTTTAATCCCATGATGTTTTTGCAACGTCTAGCATCTTTCATTCGAAAAAGTGACAAATAAATAAAAAATGAATTCCCTCAAGTCGTAAATTGGAATGTGTTGCGGTTTTTTAAATTACTCAAGTAGTTGTGCTGATAGTTTGACAATAGAAAATTGTATTGTATAAGCTCGCATGTATTTGGAAGTTAGATAACTTAAATTTATTGATAATGCTCTATTTGTTTCAACTGTCCAATTTGCTTGGATCAATATGTTTGTAAACACTTCTAATTCATAATAATAATTGATTATTTTCTTATCTTCATTGCGTTATGTTTTTTTGGTTCTGTTGCTGCAGCTGTTTAATTGCAAGGAACCTTTTAAGCGGCATGAAGTCTTGTTGGGAGGTTTATCAGTACATGAATCACTTTGGCAGTAAGACATCCGGGCAAGCAGGCGACGCTGCAAACTCTCTTGTTGAAGGCTATTCTAAGGTTGAAATTAATGGAACTATGATTGGTTCTTTATGTGATACTTCTCTTTATCTAACAGGAATCTCCGTGCCCTGACACATAGTTTCTTTATTGTCTATGGTAACATGATCTGTAGGGTAATAATGAAGCTAGAAGGAGGTCAAGATTTTTAAGGAGGAGAGGTAGAGTCCGTCGCTTAAAGTATACATGGAAGTCTGCTGCTTATCATTCAATCAGAAAACGTATTACTGAGAGAAAAGATCAGCCATGCAGGCAATATAATCCATGCAATTGCCAAACAGCCTGTGGGAAGCAGTGCAGTTGTCTTCTTAATGGGACTTGCTGCGAAAAGTACTGTGGGTGAGCTCTTTTAATCTAACTTTTACGCGACGACAAATGGGTAAAGTTGTGTTTTCTTTATTATTTTAATTTTAATTTTTTATTGCTTCATATCCTATGAAGGCCCAAAGGAAACGTTAGTAAAATTCATTCAGAATCTTCACTTTGTGAGCTTCATTTGTCGTACCCTTGACCAATTACGAAGTTTATAGATTTATGTGCCCATAATTAGTATTTAGTATTTTGAAATAACTGCATGATCTAAGTAACAATATTGTGGTGCATATTGCACAAATAAATACAACTTTATTCTAAGAATAAAATAAAATAAAATAAATACAAATTTTTCATATGTCTGTCCAGATGTCCTAAGAGTTGCAAGAACCGATTTAGAGGCTGTCATTGTGCTAAAAGTCAATGCCGAAGTCGTCAATGCCCCTGCTTTGCTGCAGACAGGGAATGTGATCCAGATGTTTGTAGGAATTGTTGGGTCAGGTGAGCGTATAATTCTTCATATTTCTGTTCTATCACCAAAATTCACGTGGCTATATGGTCAAATTTACGTTTTGTGATAAACGACAATTTCCTAGGTGAATGATTGAGTTGAGACATATGGTTTTGCATTGTTCGGTGGAAAATGTTTTCCAGTAAGATTGGCTAGTCAATATTGTATCCCTGTAATTAAACTTATATTACTGTGTCAAATACATAATTGTTCAAGTAATATGACTTGGGAAAATTACTAAGCTGATGCTTTTTGAACATTTAAAAAATTGCCTAGAACTGCTTAGAACTTGATAAGGCATGTTTAATTTTTAACTACTAGTAAATCACATATGCAAGGGCTTGGTAAGATGATATTCCTCTATAACACGCATATACATATACATATATATATATATATTATTGTTAAAAGTGAATCGGCCTAATGGGTCTTTTTATGGAAAATTTGAAGAATAGAAACAGTAGACACATGAGGTTTCAGCTATTAATTTTTGTAACCAATCAATGATAATCTAAAAAAAATCAATGAAAGACATAATTTTCAGATTGCTTCTATATTTCAAGTTTAGCCCGTTGCTTTTCTTATTATGGCTTTTTATATTATTTTCTACTAACGCCATAAAATTTGTTTTGCAGTTGTGGTGATGGTTCTCTAGGTGTTCCCAACCAAAGAGGTGACAATTATGAATGTAGAAATATGAAGCTTCTCCTCAAACAACAACAGAGGGTAATCTTATTTTACTGTTCTTCGCCGTTTATCTCTTTCATCGATAATACGTAGTAGAGAAAAGAGCAAGGGTGTATATGCAACTAATTGTTTCCTTCGTTTAGAGATATTCTAATTGGAATGAAGTTCTTGTTGTTATGCGTCAATTCCAACGTGTATCTCTTCAAAATTTGTTCAACTCAGGAATGCGTTGAAAACATTATCGAAAGCTTAGCATGGGTTATTTTATAAATATGCCCCTTTAGTGGCATTTATTATAGGTTTTTTGATAGTTAAGACTCGAGACCCCTTCATGCTCATGTGAAATGTAACTCAAGGTTTTGCATTCATTGAGGCCTTACATTTGAACATAATTCGGGCATGCATGTCATTTGCTAATGAGTGACGGGATCATGCATTGTTAACAATGACCTTTGAGATCTCTATCTACTGGCTTTTGATATGCTGTTGGTAAATTCCTTGAATGATGATGGCTTTGGTCGCATTGGTGTACAGGTGTTACTTGGAAGATCTGACGTATCTGGCTGGGGAGCTTTCTTGAAGGTAATATTCCCAATTTCAAATTGGTATTTACATGCCTGATTTTCCTTTTCTACTGGCTAATTAGTTTATCCATTCTCCAGAATAGCGTTGGCAAGCATGAGTACCTCGGCGAGTACACTGGAGAGCTGATATCGCATAGAGAAGCAGATAAGCGTGGGAAGATATATGACCGTGAAAATTCATCATTTCTTTTCAATTTGAATGATCAGGCATGTGAATGCTACCCTCAAGTTCTATGTATAGAACCGTTGTTCTTTTCGTTTATGTTTACGAGGGACTTAGGATCAAATGCATATTTCTGTACAGTTTGTTCTTGATGCTTATAGAAAGGGTGATAAATTGAAGTTTGCCAACCATTCTCCAGACCCAAATTGCTATGCAAAGGTACGTTGTTTATGGTCTTTGTGCGTAGTTTCCATTTAGCATCCGATCAATCGATTGCAACTGGTTGTTAAGAGCATTGCAGTTCATGTTTGTCACATTTTGCCTTCGATTTACAGGTCATTATGGTTGCCGGGGATCATAGAGTGGGAATCTTTGCCAAGGAAAGAATTAGTGCAGGAGAGGAACTCTTTTATGATTATCGTTATGAACCTGACAGAGCTCCCGCTTGGGCTCGGAAGCCTGAGGCACTGGGGACGAAAAAGGAGGAGGGTGGCCCTTCGAATGGCCGTGCTAAGAAGCTTGCTTAATCACGTGATTTACTTAAATCTTGGATTCACGATTTTTTGTTATTCTTTTACAGGTAGAAAGAAGCATCATTCTCATTGACTTAGAAGGCGCATTCTTCGTCATTTTGTCACGGGAGAGGCCATTGCTTCTCAATAGAGAAATTGAAAAATATCATTTAACAATTCATGTTTCCTTCAAAGCCAATTTGTATTTGGAAAAAAAAGCCGGGAAAAAGGTTACAAGATTTGTGGATCTAATACATTTTAACTTCACATGTTGATGTCCTCAAGACAGGCAATTACCACTTAATGAACTTTTGCCTAACCAAATTATGATGGAGGTCTACTTGGAATGTCTTTTCCGTCTCTTTTATCTCACCTATCATGCTTGCTATTGAGAAGGAAAGGGATAAATCTTGTTCAATAATCAGATCAGTCGCCAGAGGCCAGTAAACACTATTCAAACATCTGACATAATGTCCAAGCCAACAATTATCTTGAAGCATATCCAAAACGCTATATTTGTCCAAATCAACCATTAATGTCTGAAGGCACGTCTCAACAATTAGAGGAAAATGAAAATAATAAAAAGAAAAGGTGAAACTTACGGTAGGGTAGGTATTTTTACTTACTGGTAATTTTTCAAGTGTTATTTTGATTTTATACCTTGCATCATAACTTTATATTTTGTATTTTGAACTTCAATACTATTATATCTTCAAATTTTAAATTCATGTTAAATTTTTTTACTTTTATTCATGTTAAAATCTGATTTTGACTGTGTAAAATATTTGAATGTCTTTTATATTTTAGAAATTTTAATTTTTTTCTCGACTTTTTAATGCATTTTTTAGTTTTTTTAAGGGTCTTTAGGTCTATTTGTGTCAAAATTAATTGTTGACTGAAAAAAATGTAAGAATTTAAAATGTAAAGGTATAAATGTGTTGAAGTTTAAAATATAAAGTATGATTTTTTAATAATCTCTAAATATAAGCTATAAAAATGAAAATATCTTAATTTTTTAAGAGTCTGATGTTTTACTTGAATTACTTATATCAATTTGTGTCACGCACTTAAAATTTTTATGTAAATGCATGCTGACTCTTAAAAGGTTATTCTAGCAATTAAAATATCAGTATATCTGAAGAGGGTCAAAAAAACATATTTTACCACAAGAGTTTCCCAAAGAAAGAGGTGAAAAGGATGAAGATAACAACCAATGAGGAAAACACAGAAATTGTTCCTTTTGATTAAAAAGCTTAAAAGAATCCCTTGAATTCTTTTTTATTTTGATGGGTTGATAATTGATATAGCTTTACACTTGTATTAGAAAGTAAGGCAACAATGGTGTGGAATAGTGATGGGGCGGTTATCGAAGCAGAGTGTTGCTGCACTGGAAGCCGCTAAGCAGAAGCCCACCTACCCCACCGACGTGACATGCACTTGGAGGTAACTCAAATAGTGGGGCAAAACCCCGAAGCTTTTTATTACGGAAAAATAAAAAAGAAGAAAAGCAGGATTAGAGTGAGAGAACATTTTAACCCAATTATTTAAAGGGTATTTGATATGTGCGGTTTTAACCATTAATTTGTTATAAATTATATAAAATTTTTATATATTATAATAAAAAAAATTATTATAGTGTAAAGCTTTCACATATTACAGTAAAAATAATTTTAATTATTATATTAAACAATATGTTAAAAAAATTTACAATCTGTTATCCATTAAATCATAAAAAGAACGAGTTTAGTGGATGAACTTTTTCTTCCAAAAGTTGGTTTGGTATATATATAACAACAGCATAAAGTATAAAATTTTTATATATTATAATATAAAATAAAAAGTTATTATAATATAAATTTTTTATATGTTATAATATTTAAATCAAACCAAAATTAATAAGTCATATATCTTATAATCGGATAGATGGAGCACATTTTCAAACTATTAAATATAAACAAAACTATGTTTTTTTTTTTATTTAACGATTCAAAGAAATCTATCTAATAGGCTGTATGATCCAAATCTTGAAGAGGAAACTTTCAAAGAACCAAGGCCGTCATCAAACTCATCATCATTGCTCTACTTATTAGTCTTTGGGCATGCAGAAACGACATCGTCAAAGTGGGAACACTGGCAGGAAAAAGTAGTTTTGGTACCTTAAACTAAGAGAAAATTTAAAGTCCCTTGTTTCTTTCTTTATTAGTGCTTTCCTTTCTTCCTCAAAAATAAAAAATAAATAAAATCATCTAACTAAAGAAAGCGAGGAAAGAAAAAAAGCCCGCGTATAAGAACCAAAAAATAATAAAAATAATAATAATAAAGACGTTGTCAGCTCTCTATACAGTAAAAATGCTCTTTTGCTTTGGACCTTTATACGGGAGGGAGACTCTCTCTCTCTGTCTCTCTCTCATAAAAGCAGTGTTGGCTTCTGGAGCTCTGCACAACAACCGAGCTGCTATGTTGGCGTGTTTCGCGGACCACCGTCGCTTATCCAAAGCCCCTCTCCTTCTTCACCTCTTCCATTTCCTCTTTCTCATCACAACCTCCTCTGCGTGCTCCAATGGCAATTGCCAGGTTGTCTCTCTCTCCTCTTCTCTCTGTCTCTATGTATATATATATGTCTCTCTCTCTCTTTTTTGACAATTCAAGATCTACTCAAAACAACACACTTTCTGTCAATCTGAACTGAAATTTTTTGGAGAATTATACTCAGGTTCTCGAAGCATGTAGTACGGCAACAGACTGTGGCCCGGGTTTGTACTGTGGGAACTGCCCTGCTTCTGGCTCGAACCAGCCAATCTGTACCAGAGGCCAACCAATTCTTCCCACTTCCATTGTAAGATAGTCCTTTTTTTTTTTTTTTTTGGAAATGCTTAAATTTTTGTGATTTTTTTGTGGGTAAGAGTTATTTTTAGCTGACATTGGTTAAATCAATTTTTTTGGGTGGAAATGTAATTTTTTTGGAATTTTTAGATTAATGGGTTGCCATTCGACAAGTATACATGGTTGGTGACTCATAATTCGTTTAGTATCGTTGATGCACCCCCGTTGCCTGGTGTTCAAAGATTGACATTTTATAATCAAGAAGACACTGTGACAAACCAGTTAAGAGTAAGTTCTTTTTTGTTATTTATTTTATGTAAATGTTATTTTTTTGGGAATTCAAGAAAAATGTCATTCCTCTCTTTTACTATTGTCTTGGAATCCAAGCATAGTGAGGAAGGAATTGTGCGTCTGATTATCCTTATCTGATTAGGAATTAATTCTTTAATGACAATTGATATTAGTTCTACAGCTTATTTGTTTTTGTATTGTGATAATTATTTATAGAATGGCGTGAGGGGACTAATGTTGGACATGTACGACTTCGAGAACGATATCTGGCTCTGCCATTCATTTAAGGGGCAATGTTACAACTTCACAGCTTTTGTAATTTTCCTTTCACCTGATCAATTTAGTAAATTAATATAGGGATCATTTTGGTAAATTTTTTTAAAGCAGTTTCTTATGAATATTGTGGTGTTGTCAGCAACCTGCAATTAACACACTGAAGGAAGTGGAAGCATTCTTAAGTGAAAACCCAACTGAGATTGTGACCATTATCATTGAGGATTACGTGCAAACTCCAAAAGGGTTGACAAATTTGTTTACTAATGCCGGATTAGATAAGTACTGGTTTCCCGTGTCCAAGATGCCAAAAAAGGGCGCTGATTGGCCCACTGTGACTGAGATGGTGCAAGCGAATCACCGGCTCCTTGTTTTCACTTCTGACTCCTTGAAGGAAGCAAGGGAAGGAATAGCATACCAGTGGAAGTACATGGTGGAAAATGAGCGTAAGTTCTATGCATATGAAATATTAGAAGAGTTATGTCTGTGATTTTGAAATACAATTGATGGGCTCGTTTTGGTACTGAATTTCAGCTGGAGACCCTGGGGTGGTACCAGGCTTATGCCCGAAGAGAAAACAATCAAAGCCATTGAACTCAAGAAGCACATCTCTTTTCTTTCAGAATTACTTCCCTACATATCCAGTTGAAGCCGAGGCTTGCAAAGAGAATTCAGCTCCACTTGCTGCGATGGTCGGTACCTGTTATAAAGCAGCAGGCAATGTGATGCCAAACTTTGTGGCAGTAAACTTTTACATGGTATTGATACTTCAACTTAGAGAGAAAATCCATACTAACATGCATTTCAATTTCTGATTTGAGCATTCTTGCTGCATTGTAAAATTATATTGATGCAGAGGAGTGATGGAGGAGGTGTATTTGATGCTGTGGACAAAATGAATGGCCAAACATTGTGCGGGTGTAGCACTGTCGCTGCCTGTCAGGTTTCTCCATATGACTTTTGTCTACTTCAGTTTAGTCTTTTACGAACTTGTTATGCTATTTGATCAAACTGGTCAAATTCAGTGCCTACGGCTCATGGTCAGATTCGTTCAAGTTGAAAGTTATATCCAGAACTTAACTCTTCTAGCCTGATTAAGATTCTTCGAAAGCTCTTAAATTTACAGAAACATTGAAACACCTGTGCAATTCTTTTTTCGCTCTGTCAATTAGTGTGCGACCATATTGTCTCCTTCATCTTAGTTGCATTAGCCATAGCTTTTTCTTCTTTGTCATTATTATGTCCTTTGATTTATAAATTAAAATTCGTAACGTGAAAAATTGAGCCAAATCAATAAATTGATTTAACGTGACTAATTATTAAGTCAAGGAAAAAAGGATCAAGTCTTGCTACTTATTTTAACGTGTTGCTTGCTTATTTTCTTTTTCTTCTTCCTGCTTCAACGGGCAACGGTAAAGTTGCAATGAAATGATTTCCTAGCATATCATCTAAATGTGCTTTTAGAAATATTCTTTGCAGACTTAGGTTGTGTTTACTTCACATGAAAAGGGAAAAGGACTAGTGTTTCCTTTTCCCACTCTATCACATGCTTGCTTACAAAATTAGGAATGATAGTGTGGACCCCACACAATATAGTGAATAAGGAAAGGAAATGTTTATCCTTGCCGCTTCTTGTCCTTGGTATTGAGTCGTGGCCAAAGGAAATGTATGTTAAATTTTATATGCCTGCAATAAGTTCACATGTTATATACCTAATAATTATTTGAGTAAAGTCATTGATAGGATTCATTGAGTAAAAGGTAGTAAATTCATTGATAGGATTCTTATTCCTAAGTTTAGTAAACACTAGAAAGAGAATTTGAGTATTTCTTGTTCTACTTTCTAATAGGTAAGTAAGCAACGGAAATCTATGATGCCCGTTCTTACTCCACTTTTCTTTCCAAATCCATAACATTCTCGTTAACATGCCCTCGATTTTGTGTCTATCTGTTTACTTTCCCATGATGTCCTGCAATTCACATGTTTGAGCTACACTTTATTGAACAAGTACTTCCTCTAATATCCGTTTTGGGTATTTTCATGTCATACCATTTTGCATTGAGTACTTGGTAAAAACGTTTCCTTTTTGCAGCCTGGGGCACCTTTTGGGTCCTGCAAGAATATTTCTGTACCAACTAGAAGTCCAGTGGCCAACACTGCAGGAAGCTTTACCGGATCCGTTCAATTTGTGAGATCCGGTTCGACTGTCTATTCTTCCAGTTACGTGGTCTTCTTCATGTCCTCACTTCCACTACTGGCATTTTGGTTATGACTATCACCAACAATTTGTACCATCGTTTGTTAGCGAGTTACTTCCTGAGATGTTCGCTTATATTGTGTCATACGTAAAACTTAGAGTCTGCAATTATTCTACTCTGCCTTGTTCAGTGGAAGGTCGACGAATGGTTGCTAGTGTTTATAAATTTGATTATAGAGGATAGACTTCTGAGATTTTATTTGAGACAGAAAGTAAGTAGATGCATAGGAATGTCACTTCTGAAGTAGACAAGTCCCCAAGAAAGACTCGGCGGGCATTAAGCTGGCTTCAGGTATGCATTTTGTTTCATTATGCTACAAGCTTTTCAACTTGGTAGGACATGCATTTTTACTCTACCTGTGAATACTATTATTTGAACCGTTGGATTAACTTTTCAACGGTCTGATGTTTAAGTTTTATGTTAAAATTTTGCAACATGCTACGCAGATATACTTCTAGTCATAGATTAGATTGTTGAAAAGTTAAAATAACAGTATCTATTGGTACGCCTATCCTACCATAAGTTTTGCCTTTCAACTATTAAGATAAAAGGACCTTTTCTTGCTTTCAGGTCTTCCTTCAGGGCATATTGGTTACCCTGTAGCAGTACAGAGAATGTACGGCGTTACAATGTGTAGAAGTACTCGCGTTATAGATAGTACACTAGATTTTCCTCATATTTGTACCAAGACTTTGTAGGTTTCCTTTGCCACGTGTAGCCAATGTTATGTTGTCTCTTGTCCGTGCTTTTACAGTATGGATGTTAGGAAGAGGAGTTGAACAAAAGATTTATTTGAGGATTGTGTTCCAGAAAAATGAGAAATAGACGGAGCTTTCCCTTTTCTTGGTCTGGTTAATTGGCATATGAACTTATGTTCCTGTCTCTTTTTTAGTGGATTAATTTGTACTCCAATAGCTTATACTCAAAGGTGATTGGCCCAAATATAAGCATCACTGAATACTTTATTTATTTATTTATTTTTTGGGTATGCAGAAAATCTTAGGAAGGCAAGACATCTTGGTTGGCGTATGAAGCTCTTGTTAAGTGAATTGCCACATATGGTACCTTTGGTAGGATGGTTTATATGTTCAAACTGAAAGTCTGCCTTAAACCAGCATTTGACGATCAAAAATTGAGTTTTATTTTAAACTATGATTTGACAATTTGAACCTCAACCCCTGAAATACCTCCTTATTCTTTTATCATTTTGAATCATTTCAAACCAAAAAAACAAAATTGCAAACTATTACATTTCAAATCGACACGACAAATCAATGAACCCTTAGACTGTTGGTGTTAAAGAAAACAAGCAATTTTATTACCACACTAAAAGATTGGCGGTCACCGTAGACATAATATAGTCTCCCCAAAAACCTTTCAATAATCAACTTGACAAGTCATTTCTCTTCTTCTTATTTTCATGGTATCTTCATTAATAGCTTAAAAAAAGTATCCAATTGGGTGTGGACTATATACAGAGCCAGAGCCTCAATATGAGCTTCTGATAATTTACATTCTTGACACAAATACAAGGATAGAAGGACCAATGTGTAAATAAAACAATTTGAGAACCCAATCCCAAGAATGATTACCTTTACAGAACAGCCTGGATAGAAGCGTTTCCAACATTTAAGAGGATACCTCGGGACTTTATCTGAAGAGCCGGTCTAATAGTAAGCAGAGCAATGAAGCAGTCCACAGGAACTCTTGTACCCCACACATTGATCATCTTAAGCCTCCGGCATTTATTTACAAGAACAAGAAGGCCATTCTCGGTTACATGGCGGCAGCTCCAGAGGACAATACTCTAGGAAACATCAACACCCAAAAAATTTAAATAAAAAATATGACGAATTCGTGAAAAGAACAAATGAGCCAACTGGTATAAACCCAGTTGGTAAAGGCATGAGGCGGGTTAAAGGGGAGATTTTAGACTCAAATCATGAGAACAGCTATTATTGTATTTAAAAAATAATTAAAAATACAAATTATAGGGAAAAAAAAAAACTTTCTTCCAAAAAAGGAAAATCCCAAGTTTCAATATCTATAATCAATTTACCTTCAATTGTGGGCAGCTATCTGCAATGGCATACAGAGATTCATCAGTGATAAATGTACCACCAATGTTCAGGTGCTGCAAGGACTTAGTTCTTGATATCTGTTAACAAACAGCCAGAAAAGTATGGAAAAGTGCATATACGGTAAAATATTTCAACTAGACAAGATAAAAATCTTGAGCAAAATACAATGTTGTCTGAACTAGTCATGAACTTTTTTGAGCCGGAGTAGCATTAGCACAAATAAAACTATGACTGCATTAGCATTGAGTTGCAAACAGAAAACCTTCAAGTCCATTGGAAAAAGTTCAGCCATAACTTTAGTTCCTCTTGGTGAAATAAATTTACAGCCCAACAGAAAATTGATGCTTAAAAGTTAGGCATATCCTTTTAAAGATTTGAAGTAACATCTAAATCTGAAAAGAAAGCTACCCTAATACATCTCTCACATTTATGATAGCCTTAATTTCTTGGGCGGAATGAAAAAATGGAGCAAATAATTCGCAACAAAAAGGGGCATTGGCAATATTTCTTTCAACTGTTTCTATTGAAACTTGTTACGCACCAGTTGAAGAACACCTTTATCTGTGATCCCAGTCATACCCCATAAGGATATGGAGGTTAAATTGCTGACACACTTTGCCAAAGAGATCTGGTAAAGTCCATTGTCCGAGATTTGGCATCCCCAACGGCTTCTCGAACTGGAAATTCCATAAGACAATCAAGAATTTAACTATGGATAATCAGTTAAAAATACCTTATCAAAATATATATGTGAATTAAAAAACTAAGATGATTACCAATATGAAAAGTTCAATGCATTAGAGTACACAAACAAAATCAGTTTCAGTGAGAGAAAAAAAAAATCAGTCGCCTAGACAATAAAGTATAGGCAAGCAATTGTCATGATTTTTTTTTTTAATGCGAGTAATCAAGCAATATGTAAGGATATACTTAATGTTACATATCCCACATGACTCATTTCATTTAAAATAAAAAATAAAAAAATGATCAATTCTGCAAAACTTCCAATTCTACAATAGGTCCTGTGTACAAGTACAAAATATATTCTCTCTAAATTTCAGCAATCAAACCTTATGAAGCGCTTTGTCGTGTCAACAGGGGTTGAATTTGAGCAATATAATTTATTTGCAAAACCTCTGTCACTGAATTGGCGAACAATTTTCCCTTTTCCTTTAAATTAAATAGCCGTTACTCATCACAATTGAAATCAACATTTTAAATCAGTTTGAGCACTAAAGTCTATAAAGCTTAGAACTTTGGAAGAACACAAACAAAAAACACAAAAGGGTAAATGCTGAAAAACAAAGCTTGCAAGGGTAATTTGAAAAAAACACAGAAATTTTAGAGGACAGAAACATAGATTGTACATAATAATCGAAAGTACTTAGCCATATATATATATATATATAGAGAGAGAGAGAGAGAGAGATACATGTCAAGCTCTTTGAGGCTATAAGCATGGCGAACAAGACGAGCTGTGGAGTCATCATCCATCTTCCAACCAGCAAAGCTCAAACTGTCTCTGCGACCCAAAGACTGCTTCACCCCTTTCTTCCATTTTCGACAAACACTGCTTGCCCTGACATATATATTTCATTTCATGAATACCCACATCAAATTACACCAAAAAAATCAACTTTCCCAAATATTTCCACAAAACAAACATGCCCAAATAAAGATACTTAAAAAAATAAAAAAAAATAAAAAAAACAAAACAAAAAAAGAGAAGATGAGATAAGATGAAAGTACTGGGCCAAATCAGTGAAGGAAGGGATCATCAAAAAGATATGAGCCAATAGGTCTATTGGAAGACGATCAATCTCGGCCTCAACCTCCATTTTTTATTTTTTTTATTTTTTCTCAAAATATAATCCGGAAAAGTGAATTTTTTTGGTTTTTTTGTTTCTCTTATAAAAAGCGTAGAATCTTTTGGCAACTATTTGTGTGGTACGTTCAACAAGGAAGAGGTCGTAGTCGTAGTAAAAACTTGCAGGCACATATATGCTTTTCAGTTTCAAGCCAACCAATATACGAGTTTAATAATTGAGAAGTGAAAAAGAAAATTTAAATTTAATTTCAAAAATAATAATAAAAGTAGGATGTCCTCATGTTTTCATCATCGTTTAAACAAAATGACCACATTTTTTTAACTTTAAATTTGGCTTGGTGTGAAGTTTTAACTTATAAAGAGCGAATAATATCTATTTTCTCGCCTCCATTATTGAATGTTGATTATTTAGCAAAAAAATAATAGTAAATAATAAATAATGCAATAAGAGAAAACCATGTTGAAGGTTGATTGAGGAAATGAGTTCCTCCTCACGTGGTTGGGTATCATTTATGTTTAAATATAATAATGACAAAAGAATTAAAAAATGGAATTTTTTAAATTATTGTTATTACTATTATTGTTATTGTTATTTATTGGAACTGATCATTGCTGACACCACTATCGTACTGTGTTAGTTTGTCCTTTCCAATCCATGGAACTGGTAAATTTGGATTAAAAACTTGGAAGTAGATTTTCAGAAGAAAAAAAAAAACTTGAATAATCCAGGTTTAGGGGACAAGTAATCTGTATAGATTTAAATTTAATGTTTTTAGTTAAAATCAAGAACACTGTAGATGAAACCTTGCGTAACATAATTGAATATGTATAGAACCCTTGCGTGACACCATTACGGCATTGCCTTTCCGGAATTTTTCTTTTTCAAGCAAGTTTAGTTTTTCTTTCTTTTCTCTTAATTATTTTATATCTCTGGAAGTTATTTTAATTGAAAAATAAAAGTCAATCTAAGATGTAACACTAACATGGTTCCGAAGAAAGAAAAAGATCCACAATATCATTTTAATAAGAAAAAAAGAAAACCAAAATAATGATAATAAAAGTGCCCTTTTTGCTTGATATTGCTGATTGCGAAGGCTGAAAAGCAAAAAAGTGTTAGGTGATGTCGTCTCACCACGTGGTTGCTTTGAATGTAATTTGGTTACATAAATAATTAAACAAACAAATAGAAGTGGTAAAGGACAAAAGAGAAAAACTCTAGCGCGCTTCTTAGGCCACTTGGATTTAGTTGAAATTATAAAATATAGTTCTAATTAAGTTTTATTATGATATTTTTACTCGTAAAATTTAAACAATAGATGATTGAAAATATTTTTTATAATTCTAATTGTATTTTAAAATCTCGTATTTAGTTTATCTAATTTCTCAAAATCAACTGATGGTTGACATTTTGGTAATAGATGGTTGGACGCTTTCTATAAGAGAAAAACATGACGGTTTGTGTTTCAAGTACATTTCATGAGGGTAATCAAGTCGTAGATAAATTAGAATAAGCAAAACACAATCCAGTTAGAGATAAATTAACTTTTTTGTATTATATAATCAAAATCTCTATATAATCAAGTTATGAATGTTATATATATTGCCTAAAATGATTTTATTATAATAATTAGAGTTTTTGGCATATTTGTTCTCTAAACTTTAAGTTTTTTTAATAATATGATCTTCAAACTTTTTTATGGCAATTAAGTCTTTGAATTTTGTCAAGTATGGCAACTAAGTTCTAATAACAAAATTTCTTCAAAATTAAGACGGAAACAATCATATGAGATGCACATGATCCATTTAGAATACCTATACACCTTATTTAATTATAATAAGAGTCAAATTATTTAATTTTATGTGAAGATTATAAAAAACAAAAGAAATTATATCATTGTTAACGATATTTCTAACAATTTTGTTTTAATGCTTAAAATTACTTTTCTTTCATTCTAAATGGGTTATGGACGCCTCAAGTGATCGTTTTTCGTTTTAATTTTGACAAGCGTTAGTGATTAGCAAATTTAGTGGCACACTTGGCTAAGTTTAGGAACTCAATTGCCATATTTAGTAAAGTTTAAGGACTCAATTGTCACAAAAAAAAAAGTTTAAAGACCATATTATAAAAAAAACCTCGAATTCAGGAGACAAATTTAGAAAAACCTTAATAATTATAATATACTGTAAAATATAATATTATTATGATAATTATTACATAATTATGGTTATTTTTAAAGTATTCTGGACATTGTGTTGAGATTCAATTTCACCGAAGTAATCTGGGCATCTTGGCAAACCTCAAGTTGTCACTAACCAGCATACTAACTTGGGCTTTGCATGCTTGGACCATTGGAGAAAGTGGCCAAGTGGTTGAGCTTTGAAAAAGGCCGACTCTGACCATCTACCCATTAAATAGTTGGTATACCACTTTCCCAGTACCACTAATGCTTTCTACAAAACCTTCAATTCCTATGGTTTTTGGCACCCAATAAGTCTAAATTACCCCTGCGCAAAACCTCTAATGATTCACCAGAAAACATGGACAGCCGCTGCGACCACAAAAACGTCAGTGACCACAGCAACGATTTCTCTCCACCAGCACCGTCGATTTCCACCGGCAAGTCTTTTCGTGCCGACACCCAGCCGCCGTGACATAATTGTTCTCCTCCCTTCGTCGCTGTTCAATCGCAAAATAAAACTCCATTGTCGAACGACTTCGCCATCCAAATCAAATGCGACGGATGTAACCAGCGACATGACTACAATAGATGTAAGCTGCGCGATTAAGAGAGAGAGACTGACGGCGAACGGAGTGGTTTGGTTGAGCTCGATGTTGCCGGCTCTTTGTAGATCGGAGTCCAGCGAGTCGACTTGCAGTGGTAGTGTCATTGGACGCGTGATGACGAGGGCCAATGGTGGACGGCGGGCAACGGACGAATGGCCTTCTGTGTGGTCTCCGACGGCTTGTCTAGAAGCTGGTTTATAAGTTTTTTTTTTTAATAAACCATCTTGCTTTATACCTTAAAAAATTGTATTGATTAATTGTTCTTTAGAATTTTTACTGAAGTTCATTACTGATAGACTGATGTTTATCTAATAGACTGATGTTTATCAGTGATTATTAGACAAGGTCATCATCGATAAACTTGAGGTCATCAGTGATAGATTTAAGGTCAATTATGTTTTTTTATTCTTTAAAAATAATTGTGTCAAATTTCTTTACAAAAGTAAAAAGAATTAAAAAGTGATGCCACATAAATGATATTTATCAAATTGACTAAAACATCTAAAGGAGAAATTTTATAAATATTTGAAATTTATTATGTCACTAAAACAATTATGATAGATAAGAGAGAAAAAAAGAAGATAGAGTTAAGAGAGTATTAGAATTTGTTTATTTGGATTGGTTGGGAAAAAAAAATTTTAAAAACTCATACTAATTATTTTTTAAAGGTTAAATAAGTGGTAGTATGGTACAACTTAAAAAAAAATATAATATGAATAAACATGTTCTTTTAGAAGCTTAGCATAGTATGTAATAATTTCTCTAACATTAAAATCACAGTTTTTAGAGTTTTCTCCTTTTAGAGCATGGTATTTTTTTTTTTATTTTTGTTTTGTTTAGTTCAGTAGATCCAGAGGATACGACATGTTCGGGGTGCACATTGTACGTTTTTTATTTTTTGGTGGCGATTAGTAAAAGGTCTCCAAAAAGCTCATAAATAAAGTCGATGGGACCATTAACAAAATGATGGGGAAGAGTAGGTCTGAAGTGAACCAAAAGAGAGCGACTCATAAGGCCTACTTTGTTGATACTTTTATCAAAGCATAGCCATTGGAAGACAAAATAAAGCAACACAGTGAGTGAGTTGTGTGGGAGAAGTAAGCAAAAAGTTGATAAAAATATTTTTTGAAGCAAGGTTGCTTTGGGGTTAAGGGTACTGGGATACTGGAATTGTTGGTGGTCTCTCAAAAAAAGGAAGGTACTAGTATAATTAGTAAGCTCTCAAAGAAGGAGGGCACTAGTGGTTTGAAGGTTTCTCAAAGAGAAAGGCTAGCTGAATGTCCTAAAGATCCAAGAAAAACACTCCCAAAAGTCTACATATCTGAAGGGCATAGTCCTTCTAGTGCATCTTGGAAGTGTCCCAGAGGAGATATCAAGAGGATTCTCGTAACAACTAAGGCTGAGAGGTGCAGACCATGAAGGAACTAGCTCAGAGCAGTAAAGTCAGAGTGACGTAGACCTTGGAAGAGCTTTCTAAGTCTGAAAGGCACAAACTTAGAAAGGGAAAGAAAGAGAGAGAGAAAGGAGGAAAATGACCAAAGTTTTTCAAATAGATAAAGATCAAGTGATCTAGGTGTGTTGAAGTATATGGAGGAGCTGAGTATTTATAGGAAAAGTAAGATAGTATTCTCACGGTTGCTTTGAGAAGTGTGCTTTATGTTAAGATCAGACTTAAATCTAGATTATCTTGTCGGAGCAAATTCATCATGTGGCTTTCTAAGCATGGCTTTTTGTTCTATTAGAAATAGTTTGATTTAGGGATAAAAATCTAGATTTGTTTTGACCAAATATTTCTCCCGATTTTCAACCCTGGGGTCAAATTATGTCAAGTTGACCAGGTTCAGCTTGCAATCTCTAGGGTGCTTAGAAGTGTTATTTTATCTTCAGGAGTATTGTCATGCAACATTTGATAAAAGAAGAACTAGAATTTGATATGCCCTAGAACGCTGCTGAAAGTACATTTGTAGAGGTTCCCAGAGACATGTTAGAGGCGCTTAGAGGGACAACTTCTAACTCAAAATCTTTTTTATATTTTTAGGTTTTTTTGGCATTTTGTAGGGATATTTTCTTAGGTTCTTTGACCAATTTATGTGCTTTTAGACTTGGGGTTTCTGTGGATGATTTGTAAGGATGAAAAAGAAGCTATTGGGTTGATTTCTCTCTCGCTTGTCCATTAAAATCCAATTAGTTTTAAATACTCGAGTGTAATAAAAAAGCGGGCTAGGCTGAAAAGAATAAGCCCATTTGCTTGCACATAGCCCACCAAATCATGACACCATATCATGACCCACGTGAGTTCTCAAGCATAATTTGGGTTTATATGTCAAGCTCATTCACAGTGAAGAACAAGATCATGGGCTTGGGCCTTCAGAAGACCGGGTCTGTTCTTGAGCCATCAACATGCTTCTAAATTGTTTACCTTGATGCTTCTTTCTATAATTTACATAGACCAAATTCCAAAGAGTATTATTGAATACTTCTAACAAAAAAAAAAAAAAATTATCCTTCACTATTATGAAGGTTATCAATTTTGGACTTATCAGTATCTAACATATAATTATTTTATTTGAAAATTATTGACAATTAAAATTCTAGTTTTTTCCTGAAGCAAAAGTTACTATTTGGTAATTCGGTTGCATTCTCGAATTATATATGTAAATACATTCATAACAACTAGCACCTCTAAAAAAAATCGTAGGACTTAATTGCAAAATCTAAAAATATGAGAAAAAATATCTTGTATGTCAATACATTATATAGTAAAGAATTTCCTTATTGTAGGTAATTAAGTTGTATTTGTGATCTAACTAAATACGTATGCAAATGAATCCATAACAATCAGCCCCTCTAAAAAAGTAAAAGAAATAATTAAAAATTTTGAAAAAATATATAAAAAAAATATCTTGTCTGTCAACACATTATAGTAAAGAGATCCCTTATATGTATTTGAGAAAAAAAATCCCTTATATATAATAGGTAATTAAGTTGCATTGTCTAATATATTGTGTGTCAACACACTATTGTAAAGAGATCCCTTACATATATTTAAGCAAAAAAAAAAAAAAAAAAAAAAGAAAAGAAAAGAAATCCTTTGCATGTAATAGGTAATTACGTTGCAAAATCTAACTAAATATGTAAATAAATTAACTTGAATAATGCAAATAAATCCATAACAACCCACACCCTCTAAAATTTAAATACAACATACAGAAAAAGTAAGGAATATCTTGACAGTCAATGCATTATTATTAAAAGGCATGTTACTCAGCAATTAGCTATCAATTGCTGACCAAAACATCAATTTCAATTAAAAAAAAATATTTTAGACCCACCTATCATTGTTCAAAAACCTTTATTTGCCTACTATATAAGTGGTGAAAGGGTCTCTCCTCTTCAAGGTATGCTTTTTATTGTTTGAAATCAGTTTTATTTTTCTATATTTTATACAAGACAAAGTCGGTATTTTTATTATTGTTTGAAATTATTTACCATTTTATATTGGACAAGATTGGAATAAAGATTGAATAAAGATTTCTACCATAAAATTTTACAAGTTTGGTAACATACAGTAAAGATTCCGGCTATTTCTTAGATTTCTTTCTTTTTATATTAATATTCCTTGAATCCTTGAGTTGGGAAGATAATGATGAAAGATACACACGTTTCTTTTCATTGTGAGCCGTTGATTGCAATTGGCATATGGTTAGAAAGTTTTGTTGATAACTTGTGGGTACATTTAGTAATAATAAAAGATTTTATCTCCACAACCAATATATTCATAATTTAGATGCCAATACTAAAATATGGTATTTCTACTACGTGAAAACTAAATTTTCATTATCATAGCCTAAATATATTTGTTGTAAACAATTTAGCTACACCTAGCAATTATCATGCGTCTAGTGCACATGTAACTACGTAATATACATACATATATATATATAACCATGTTTTGTTATATTCATATTTAACAAAATATGTGTGAACTTTGCTTTGTGACTAGCTAATCTTATTAAAAAAAATTCTAAAAAAAACTTATAAATTAGTTAATTTAACACGCATGTTGTTAATTAAAAAATTTGTTAATTGACAAACTTTATTTACAGGATAGGCTTGAGCAATAATTTATGGAGATTTTTTTTTTTTGTCATTAAGGTCAGAAAACTTTGAAGAAAGATAATAAACTCCGGGCTATCAAACGCTTTGGTAGTTCCATTTATTCAAATCATTAATTAATTAGTATTTACTATCGAAAGAACGACCGGAATAATACTCATAGGCATGGAACAAGTTATAGAAATAATTAAATGATGCCACACTCCTAAGCATATGCAACCACATAACGATAACTGAATAATAACAACAATTAACCGCTAATTGTAATGATTATTGGAACAATCATATTTTTGTTTCGAAAAACCAACCGAGTTACTTAATTCAAACTCAATGGTAATCAAATCTTTTAGAAAAAAAAAATACATAAATGAAGGTTTAGTTCTCATAAAAGACATGCCGGCTACGTGCTTCTAAAGTATGTACGTACGCGTATTTTCATTAAATATTCATGTATTTTAATCTTCCAAAGGCTTAAAATTTCAAGACAATTTAATATAACATAGGCCATTTGCTAGTAAAATAATAGGGAATTTTTATAAATAATATATTTTAATATTTACTTTTTATAAATATCATACATGTTTATTTGTGGTACAACTTAATATATAATATATATTGATAGTGTGGCATAACTTTTTTAACTATGGCGTATAACTTGTAAAAGCGTAGCATATCATGTAATTTTCTCTAGGATAATAGGGCTAAAAATTAATAAATATATATATGTATATATATATATGTATATATGTTTATGTGTATAATATATTATTATATTATGGGGAGAAAATGCACAGAAGTAGAATAATTGGAGGGGAAAATGCAGAAAAAAGTAATTAATCATGTACAGTCATGTTACAAGAGTGAGATGACTCTCCCAATCACTATATGACCAATTTATTTTTGTATTTCTGAACCGTTAAAACTCCTTATTTTGTCCCCTAAACTTTTAATATTTCGTTCAAATATATGGAATTACGCCCAATGATTTGCACTTACGAGTGATAAAATCTCTTTTTTACCCTTACATGTATCTCATGTATGAATTACGTGGGCTTAATTCTGTCTATTTGAATGTAAAATCAAAGGTTCAGATGGCAAAGTGAAGAGTTTTAAAAGTTACAGATAAATGATAATTTTTAAATTTCAAAGAACAAAGTAAAGAGTTTTGAAATTTAAGAGATAAAGTGGTGATTTTTAAAGTTTAGAAGGTAAAGTAAAAAAAAAAAACCCCAAAGTTTATGGTCAAACAAAACTTATAAAAAAAAAAGCCGTAAACTTATAAGTAAACTTTTATGGACATTCATATGATCATATAAATAAAATTATAATTTCATACATATAATTTAGTCATTATAAATTTGGAAAGAATGTAACTTGCATTAGAACAATTTAGGAATACATACAATTAAATATTAAATCCATTAAAGGGAATAAATTTTTTACTAGTTCCCCTCTTTATATTTTCCTTACAATGTTGTACAACATACTGCGTATAAAGATCCTGAATTAACATATGCGTCGGATATATTTTACCTATTACACAATTTTTCCTTCTCAAAATAACCGTAACATAAATTTATAGTAGCAACAATTGGTAATTAAATCATATGAAATCTGAATTTCTCATATTTGGTGATTTTCAGGTCTTCCTTAAACTTGACGGCCAAACATTCGAAACAAATGTATTAAAAAAATGAACGAAGACAGCCACTCCAACCATCCCAACGCAGTTTCAGAATCATTGGCCTAGGCCGTGGAGAACCAGCCGTTGCATCTGACTGTGTAGCCAATTCTGATGTCGAGGTAGAGGTTAGACAACCAATGATTTCTTCGGTTGCCGTAGAACCGTCCGGTAGCCCGATCCTTATTTTCTCCTGTTTATCATGATTCATGGTGGACGAGAACAACAAAGAATTTCAAATAACTAGGCAAAATGTGTCCTGCCGACAGGAGGCCATCAGAGTAAGGAGCCTTCGAATTAGAAGAGCAAACACCGATCTGAGCTATTCAAGCCATGCAATTTCGCCCCTTGGACGGCATTTCCTTCTGTTCGGGCAAAACAAAGCCGAGTCACCTGTTCCTCCTGAAGTTGACGTGATGTTAACCATCGGGAGACCAAGCGAGCAACAAGCCAACAATGATGGCTCCAACACTGCCCTGCCGAATTCGGTGCTTTGAGAGTTTGTGGTTCTCCATGGTGAGTCAATCCTTGCCAAAGGTGGTCACTTTTCTGTTGCTCAGCAGCTCGTATCCACCTCCAGATCAATTGGGTCCCAGATACACCGATCTACTCTTTCCATTATCGCTTTGCATTAGACCTAGCTAGTTTTAGAAGACTAATGGGCTAGGGCATGTGCCGGAAGAATTTGAGAGGCATAAGGGACCTTCTCAGTAGACCGGAAGTACTATGTTAGAAAGGTTCAAGCCCTTAGATTTTTCGTTGACGTGATATTCTCGGCCTACTGGCGAGTTATTCTTTGGTAAATCGGATGTTGGCATAGTGGAGCAAACCGAAAAGTAGGTTTTTGTGCATATTTTGGAGGATTTTGGATGTGAGAGGGGAAAAAATGAATTTGAAATGAATGAAGAGAGATTTGGGTACGCAGTGAGAGAAAACAGGGTTTGGGAAATAGAAGGGATAGCTTGTTCAGACGCACCCTCCATTGACGAGTGTGTGCGTCTCGACGGTTTCAAAACAATAGAGAATGTGGCCTTTTTATAGGAGAAGAGACTAGAATTACGCACCCAGTAATTCTTAATTGTTTGGATTCTCTCACAAACAATTATGGAATGTTTGTTGTATACTCTTTTGAGCTTGATTTTTTACTTTGAAAATTGGTCTTTATCTTTTTTTTTTTTTTTTTTGAATTTGGAGTGTGAGAATTCAAACTTTACATCTAGTAATAGAGTTAGACGTGGTATTACCGTTAGACTATGTCTATAACCAGTATTTATCTTAATTATTTTAAAACAACAAAAGGGGACTTTTTTATGGCTTGAAAAATTACTTGTAGCATTTCTCTTTTTCTTTTTTCTCAAGAAAGTTGAATTAATTTCTCTTTAAAACAAATTTTCAAAGTTACACCGGTATTTTTCCTCCACTATTTAGAGAGGCCCCAACATAATTATAGAATAGATAATAATCAAGGGATTATCAGGAACTACTTTATAATATTTATTTTTTAAGGGAATTATTAACGTTGTAAAAATCCATGACTACCTTGGATACACTTATCAATATTAAATGGTAAGTGGATAGTTTTTAAGGGACTCAATTCCAATTTTAGTGTCGAAAATAATCGTTTTTAAGCAATCATATTATGACACATTATTTAAAAAATTTTAAAATTTTTTTATTAACTTTTGTGTATTTTCCATTAAACAATATATCATAATATAATTGATTAAATACTATTTGAGATACCAAAAATAGGATAGAGGATTTGAGTCCGTGTTTAAGAATGTAACTATAAAATTTGGTAAAAATTTTCATACCTAGAAAAATATAACAAAATCAAAGAAAAACAGTCATTATCCTTATTTTTAAAAAAGGAATAAAATCTGCCACTGAAGTCCCATTTGTACCATGGAATATTTCCAAGTGATATATAGCTATATTAAGTAAATTATCTATTGGATTTAGATGTATCCAATGGATATTTTACTTAATATAGATAGATATGGCACATTAATGTTTAACAGTAAATAGATAACTGGTTACCATAAAATGTGATAAAATGTTACCATTCAAAGCAAAAAAGAAAAGGTAACAAAATCAAATAAATTCTGCCATCATTAACTAAACATTTTAGTAAACTATAATAAGATTTACTGACTTATTCAGAGTAGCCAAACATAATTTACTTTTTTAAATAAAATGTTTTCCCATAATTGTTAAGGTCTATATATTTTCATCTAACTATATCTAGTAAACTTTTTTACTTAACATAGATAGATACTTTCCTCAAAATAAATAATGTGTGTATATATACAATGGACTCAAATTCTTTGTCTAATTTTTAGTGTCTCAAATGGTATTTAACTAAACATAGTATGATACTTCATTTGAGTAATAGTATGTAAAAATCAATTAAACACTATTTCAAACTTTTTAAATGATATGTCATAAGGGGATTATTTAGATAACATCTAAGACACCAAAAATTGAATAAAAAATTTAAGTTCATTGTATCTATAAGTCTATCTAAGTATATATATTATTTATTTTGAGGGAAGTATCTAACTATATTAGGTAAAAAAAATTATTATATATAAATAGATGAGAAATGTATAGATCTTAATAATTATTGGAAAACATTGTATTTAAAAAAGTAAATTATCTTTGAATCTAGATACAATGGGCCTCTTCGGGAGGGCTTCATATAAGATGTTTTTGGTTTCTTGGGTCCAAAACATGCTTCTGGAAGTGTTTAAATGATTTGTTAGAGTGCTTGAACCTTTTTTTGCCAAGTGCCATGGAAGTAATGTGTGGATTGATATTTGCCACACGATCATAAATTCTTTCATCCAATGCCACGTTCATGGCTCTTAAAGATTTAATGACCATTTGGCCTTCAACTCAAATTAGGCTTACCTTGAGGGTATATTTTGTTTTATCAAATATGATATGATAATGTGGTATGGCATTCTTTGTAATTTTTAAGTGGTATAAGTTAGTCTAAGCTTTTATTTTTGTGGCATACATGTAAAGAGCCCGAAGTGCTTTCTCTCTGAAAGTGCTTATAGTCAAAACCATTTAATGTGGCTTCTTAAAAAGACCTTCTGAAATAGACTTTAAAACTTACACCAAAGTTTGATAACATATTATAAACTTTATTAAAACATTTTTATCACTTGTTAAAAAATTTTAAAACCATTTTGACACATCTAAGCTTTTTTAAAAATATGGTTACAAATATTTATGAAAAAGCCATGGCTATTACTTCTTTTCTTTTAACTGACTAAAAGTACAAGCGGAAGTCCTACCAAACAGGCCTAATATATACCAGTAATCATTATAGCGCTCTGATGAGATTGTAAAAATGTACATTTTTTAAGGTTAAATATCATTATTTTGCATTAACATTTCTCATTAAATACTCTAATTAATAGTATTTTTTTTGTGTTAACTAGTGCCTTAGTATGTAAATATTTTTAAAAATATATTTTTATTTTATTTTTATGTTTGATATTTTTTTATAATTTTTAGAGTTGTCTCGGTATATTAAATATGTCTTTAGTTTGTAAATAATTAAAACCATAAAAATAATGTTGTATGATTTTATTTGAGTCATAAAATTTTTGTAAATAAATTCTAAGCTTGTAAATATGTTTTATAATATTTTTGTAATTTCTAAAAATATTTTTGAGTCTTAGATAAAATATCTGTTAAGGTTTGCTAATTTTAGAAGTTTTTATTTATTTTTAGTATGTTTTGTGTGTTTAATTGTCAAATAAATATTTTTAACAATCATTGTAAATATTTTGTATGTAAAATAATTAATCTTAATGTGTTTGTTAATTTTAGATTTAAAATCTAGAGGAAAAACAGAGCACAACGATGCAAAAAGGGCAAAAACAAATCTTCAATGCACAAGAAATCAAAAGAAATTCAAAATTGAAAAGAAATGACATGTGGCAGACTCTGGACCGCACGATCAAGCCATGAATCAATCCAGACTGTCCGCATATCGCCAGCTATCCTCCATTATCCTTGATCAGTAGCCGAATTCCATGCAGTGCGTTGCACATGAGCCTACCTTCGTAGCTGTTGACTTAGTGTGTTTTGACCGATCCAGCGGTTGAGAGGAAGTCGTTTACTTTTTTCCACATTGCCCAATCAGGATGTTATTCCAGTCTTGGGTTACAAATTCAGCAGCTCTCATATGTTTGATCGGTGTGGGCAAAGCACTGAATCACGAGCATTAATCAGCACACTGTTGAGTTGTCTCAGGTAGAGAAAGGAAAAAAAAAAGAAAATTTAATCAGCTTTAAATGCTAATTTGCTAGATGGTAAAAATAAAAGAAGAAGCAAATCTTCTTCATTGCATCTAACTTAGATGCATATCCAGGAAAAAAAATAAAAATAAAAATAAAAAATCTTTGAATAGTAGTTCTTTACTACTATAATAAGCCCCCTTTGTCATTCATGGCCATTATTGGCCAATTCCCCCTCTTTTGTTTTGTCTGTAGTACCATTCTTGGGAGAAGATGCTGTTAGGGTACTCCTCCGATCCTATTTTTAATATTAAAATAATGCTCAAATTGGTGTAGAGAGTTTGATGAGGCAAAGAGGTGATCTTGTATGCATAGTATTCTGATATGGATTTTAGCTGTATATCTGCTTTGTAATGTTTATAATTTTATGGAATAAATTATATTTTTCAAGTCTTTAATAATTATTGTTGGGATATTATGCTGTCCAATTCTTGCATAAATTCAGTCATGCTTTTTTATATAATTTAATTGTGTTGCATAATTAATATTAATAATAATAAAATAATGCTAAATTTTATGGAATGTTTTTTGTTGCAATATGACTTGTTATGTTGTCAATTTTAGATATTTCATAAGATGAGGGGTTGCTGAAATTAATACAATAATTTATTTCATTTAAATATATTAATTTTTATTTGTTATTATCTTTTATATCTTAAAATTATGTTAATTATAATTGTAGTAATAGCAGTTATAATTTTCATAGTTAGTACACTACATCATTAATAGGAGATGATTATTTTGCTACTTTTTATAGAAAAACTCTTACTGTATTATAGCTTGCTATATTGTCGCTTTAGGTTAACTTATAGTAAATATGCTTGCTATTAATGGCAAAAGATTAAATAAATCAAATGCTTTATATAATTATTTAGAGTTAAAATTTCATATCAGTTACGAAACACACAAGGGATTCTCGAAGCTTCACTATTTTAATTTTATGTTTTAAAATCTTATTTAAAATTGTTAAAAATATTTTTTCTTTAAAATCTCATTAAATATTTTTTCTTATTTAATATTTTTTCTTTCAATATGCCATAAATTTTAAGCTTGGATTGATTTATGCCATAAAAAAAATATGCAGAGAATGCTACAGCTACATCATCACTTATATGAGAAATACCTAAATATACCTTTAACATATTTACCCATAAACAAAGAGAGAGAGAGAGAAAGAAAGAAAAAACTACGTTTATTTTGTGAGTTTTTTGGGCGATGTATAAAATATGACTCATGCCACTATAACATACATATATATATATATATATATATATCGTTCACGTGACAAGCAGTGGAGATTGTGAGAAGAGGTAGGAATAATCGGCCATCGAATTCGTTGTTTAATCGAATTAAGGTAAAAAAAGCTTTAATTATTTTCTAAAATAAAAAATATCTACATTTTTTTCTGACTTGTTTCTTTTAAAAAAAATTAAAAATGTTAATAAAATTATCTTTTGATTAATTAATTGCTATAATCTATCAACATCCAATAAATGATTATAACTTTTATATACTAATTGTAATGGTGGTATAATTTTATAGGATATTATGATTCATAATCATAACATAATGATGATGACAATTGTGATTGTACGAGTATTAACGAATATGAGGATGATTATGATGAAGTGCATGATGATATGCATCTTGATGTAGATACCATGTCATATGAGGCAATATATTATATCAATTCTTGAATTATATATTTTTTTAGATTGCACGTACATGTTTCTAGTTATATTGTTTGTGTAAGACTTTGATTATTAAAAACAATTTAATTTTATACACCTGTTCTATTTTGCAAGAATCATTGACACTATGCAAGGGGTTAACGGTTTTTAATAAATTAAATAAAGATCTAAAAAATAAAAATAAAACTTCAAAACAAATTTGCCTAGGATTTAAATGAAAACTCTTAAATTAAAATAAAAACATAAACAACAAAAAAACTATAGTTTAATTTAGCCCATTTAATTTAATAATACAAAACATTATCATCATTTCAACCCTCAATATATCTTAATATAGTCATAGAAAGTAACATACGATACTTATGTTATCAAGGAGAACATTCTCAGTAACAGAAGAGATTTCAACTGAACACAGATACAAAACTTTCTCAACCATATCTCTCATTGTCACCTCACATTTTGTGAGTCTTGAAAAGATGAAATATAGGGGAATGAGTGACAATATGCTTAGTAGGAAAAACCATTATTCACATTTAGGTTTTTATCATTTCCACATTAAAACCTGCATAATTAGTTGTTTTCAATCATTATTCATCTTATGATATTTATTATAATCATATTCTATGGATACCTTACGTTAATCGTTACCGAGTTTCATACATATATATATGTACAAATATTATAGTTCATCAATGTTCTTAGGTATCCACATTTCAATAAAGTATTCATCACTTAACTCATCGAAACCCAAATGGACTTGCTTTTTCACTCTTCAATCATTCCAAGAGTGTCAGGTGAGGAGATATTAAGGCCCAGATCCTCACTAAGTTGATTCCTGTACAGTGCATTCTGAGACTTTCGACCCAAGGGAGCGTCATCATCTCTCCTATTTTACCTTTTAGGGTATTCATGCCCAAAGACATAACTGTCGCCCTCTTCACGTTTTACTATTCCTATATAATCAATCATTATATATAGAGTTAATTTTTCTAACCATGCTTCTCAATTTATAACAATACATGTCAAATCAATTTATTTCTCGCTGTATAATACAGGACGAGTTCATGTCATTGTCTCATAAGTGATATTCATATAATAGCAGTTCAACATACATATATATCTTGCAATGCAAATAACTAATTTTAATTCTATAGAAACCTCACAAAAGATGAGCAATAAATTCTCTACCTCTTGGCGAATATATTGCTGATAACATCCAGTTTAAGATACCAAGTTCACTATGTGAGCTCCAAGTATTTTGTTATCCTACGATGTATAAAGTAACCATACTTTAACTTAATTCCTAATCTATAATCATGTTAATTTACTATCTATTTTTATAAGTGTGCCATAATCATTAATATAAAATCCTTGAAACATTTCGTAACAAAAACGTTGAAAAACATGATGAGTTTGGACTAACCGATCGGCCTGCCGATCATTTACTTCCAGCCTACCAATTAAACTACACATTTTAGGCCTCTCTGTCAGCCCGTCGATCCGTAGGGTTCAGCTTATCGGTCTAGCAGAGCTTGGGTTACCAGTCTATAGGGTTCGACTTGCAGAACCTATTGACGGGTCTGGCCTATCGATAGAAGAATTTCTTGAAACTCAATTTTCTATTTTCGAAGGTTTCAAACTTTAAAACTGAATCTGACCCTTTTTATGAACTTCAAAGACATATAAAATGCATAAGAACTATGAAATATCACATTCAAACACATAGAGATCATAATTTCTTAAAATTTTCATGCCTAACATACAATTCTAAACCAAAAATCAAAACTTTTTAAAACTAATTCAAATCTTATTTTAAACAAAGATCTATGTAAATCAAACTTCAAAAACATTGTACAATTTCCCACAACCATCAAACACACATTTTTCACAAATCTCATGCTAAAACATGAATTTAGATAAAAGTTTTAGCTTATAAAAACCTTACCTCAAGCTTGAAGAAAATTAGTGATTTTGTTTGCGGAAACCCTTGATCTTACTTTTGTGATTTTAGAAGATCTAAGAAAATAACTTTGGGTTTCTCTCTTGATTATCTTGAAGCTAAGTTGATGATCTTTGATCTTGGAGAAATCAAAGAGAAGAAAGAAGAGAGGAAACGGGAGAGAAAAAGAAAGAGATGTGTGAGAGAGAGTGAAGGGAAGAGACTCAAAAAAGATCAAAATAATTGAAAGGGGATAGTAGGTAGGTGAAGGGTGGTCTCCATCGGAGACTCTATTGCACAAAATGACAAATAGCATTTTTGTAATTAAATAAAAGATCCAAGGGTATTTCGGTAAATATGTTAAATAAGTGTAGAAAAATTTTAAAAAATTTGCAAATATGTAGAAATAAATAATGTAGAATAGATTTTCGATGAAATAAAAATTTCAATTAACATACTAATAATTAACTTAATTATAATGATACCTCTTAGAAAAATAACGGGTGTCATACTAGCTTGTACTAATTAAAATTACCCTTGCCCTTAACTTTAAGGATATGCCTTCTCTTAAGGTGCTGCTAAATGCAAGGATCTTACCAACGTCCATGCATGATAAATCATAGCATAGATTAAGCTACTGAATCAAAAAAATTTGGTGCTAACATATAGCTTTGTATCGTCTAAGTTCACAAGTTAGAGATAAGCAGACTCAAACCACTGACATCCGCCATAGGGTAAACCACTACCTCTCATGTCCCCGACTGATTCTACCATAGAGGTCAACGATAGACAATAACTCCCTTGAGCATAGCTAACAACTTTCATCGTATTGATATTAGCTAGCAAACAACACCTACCTAAGTTGCTATTTGTTTT
This sequence comes from Artocarpus hirsutus, assembly GCA_946598075.1. Classification (NCBI taxonomy): domain Eukaryota; kingdom Viridiplantae; phylum Streptophyta; class Magnoliopsida; order Rosales; family Moraceae; genus Artocarpus; species Artocarpus hirsutus. The sequence goes on along the minus strand of CAMOHE010043893.1, from coordinate 27,885 downwards.
GGAGCTCTTTTCCTAATATTAATGATTAATTTTGGATTTCAGGAACTAATCGCGTTGGGCGAACTAATTGGCAAGGTGAAAACCGAATTGAGTGAAGAAGATATTATGCAAATATTAGGCAACAAACATATCAGTCCGCCATCACCAGAACTCATGGAGATGATGAACAAGTTTGCTGCATTTGTCAGGTAATTATTCTATGCTGATTATGCTTTGATTGAAATAATTAATTATATTTTTCTTATTTCTTTTTTCTCTCACTTTTATATGTCTACACGACATTGCGAGCTTTATTAGCCTAATTAATTGTCTAAATTTTTGTTCAATTTTTTGAAACCATTTTTAGGAGGAATATGTTGATGGAGAAGAACTTGGGAAGCTAGAATGTGGCCATGAACTTCACTTTAACTGCATCAAAAAATGGAACTTTTGTCCCATGTGCAAAAAGGGACAACCTTTGAATATTAGGAGATAATAGTTTTATTTTTTTTTTATTTTTTTTTCAGAGAGGAGAAAATAGTTAATTAGGAAGTGCAGTGTGTGTATTAATATATGAGACATTCATGACATTTTGGTAATTATACTTTTACAAAACTTTTGTAAAATCTTTTTTTGATAATTTTTGATAGGAACCAAAAAAAAAAAACCCATTGATGGGTATTTGTTTTTTTCAACTTTTGGAATAATTTTCATTAGGAGCAAGAGTTTCATATGTCATTTGAAAAAACAATTAGAACCATAGAGTTTTAGTTTAAAAATTATGACATATAAGAGTTTTGTATTGTAATAAATTTTTAATTTTTATTATATTTTATAAAAGTTGTATACTGTTTATAGTTATTTTTTAAAAGATGGTTTTGACTGCTTTTGTAGACAGCCTATTAAAACGTTTACCAGTCCCTACAAGTCACTTTTGTCCCCCTTTATAGGACTAGGTTTTTCTGACTTATAACTATAGGACTAGGACGGTGTACTTTTTGACTGAACCCCTCAACGAGAAGTGCTACTAGCTAGTCTGGTACTACCTCATGCAGTTTCATAATTTGCTAGGAAAATTGCTCATATTTATGTGGCTTTGTGAAAAGTTCTAGATGCATAGGGCATGGGCATGATCCTCGTACTCGGAGAGCGGGTTGGAATTTACATTTGATTTGTTCAATCTTCTTGGAAGAAATAGAAATTAAAAGAGGGAGAGAGGTTTTTATTAATTTTCTTGTGATTTCCTTCTGCAACACTTTGCCAGAAATCCTATTTAACTTTATAGAATTACAATCATATTATTAACAAAATAATAGGTTTTGGTCTAAAAAATATGCTATATGTAAGAGTAGGACTTACAGTTTAATGAATAGTTACGTTTTAATCCTATAGTGATAAAAAAGGATTTTTCATACTTTTTAGAGTAATACTATTTATACCTATCAGGCTACAAACCCACCCTGAGATGAGCTCCACCTTTAGCACTTACTTGGGTTCTACAAGTGGGGCTCGCCCTTTATAAGAGAGTAAAACTATGACCTCATAGGGTTATACACCACTTTTCTACTTTTGTTACTTCCATAAC
>CAMOHE010043893.1:0-15886 GCA_946598075.1 Artocarpus hirsutus | reverse complement strand
CCCCCCCCCCCCCCCCCCCCCCCCCCCCCCCCCCCGCCCCGCCCCCCCAAGCTTTGTATGATACTCTCTATCCTCTAGCACTTTAATTCTTTTTCCCAGCACATAATTGCTTGTACTTAATAAAAATGATTACCTTTTTTTTTTTTGCTAATGTGACAAAAAATTACTTATATTCACGTAAAGACTCTCTAATATGTTTTTATCAGCGAAAATTAAAAGTTTTATCTAACAAGATTTTTGTTTAAGCTGGTTATTTTTTTGATTGATAAGATATATTAACAATTTCTTTCATGAGAGGCCTATACATATCAAGTTGAGATTATTTCCTTTTTTTTAAATGAAAATTGAGATGGTTTTTAAGTACGTTATCCTTATCCGTTATTCTTTTTTTTTTTTTTTTGGTAACCTTAATAATAAAAACCTCCCTTGGCCCAACACTTTATTTTGTTTAAAAAGTGTCTTAAGCTAGTGAAAATGGTGATTTTTGTTTATTTATTTATTTTTTTACTTTTTCAAGGGGAAAAAAAAAACAGAATAGGGACAATCGAGCATGCATAGGCGTATTTATTTTCTTTGACTATTTGGATTCCATTAAACTCTCTGTCCTCTCCATAGAAAATATTGGGTCTGATGAGTATTTTCATATTGAAATATCATATCAAGCCCTTAGATATGAGTTGATTTGTCTATCATAAATCTGTACTTCGCCAAATTGATTTAATCTTTAGAAAAATTGAATGCTTCGCCAAATTGTTAGGCTTTTGACAAAGAATCTTCTTTTACTCTTTCCACATTATCTAGGCAACTTTTTTTTTTATTCTTTTTAAATCTAGATATTAGTCCCAAAGATTGAGGTTTTCATTTCTTTTCCTTTTTTTTTTCTTGGCTACGCAATAGCCCTTTTTGTTTTTTGCTTTTTTAGAACAATCACACTACTGCACCGGATCCCATCAATAACCCTTTTGTTATCATTTTTACTTGATGACACTTTTAATGGCTAATCAAAAATATTAAATACGTCCAATTGGGCAGAAAAAAAAGTGCCCTATATTAAATGGATAATTCATTACCAAAATGAAACATTGACATAGCATTACATGTAACATGCTTTGCTAGGTGAGATTTACTGCATTAAGCAAAGCCAACTCCCATACATGTGCAAATGTCTAGACATAGTTTTTTTTTATCTTTTTTAAGAATAACATGTATTTTAGATCATTGTGAGTTAATAAGAAAATACGGAATTTGAATATTGATTCCCCTTTCTTTTGTATGTATTTTTCTTGCAACAATAAAGAAGATGACAATAAGGCAGGATGAGGACGGGTAAGGATTAACAGTCCCTATCCACGAACTTCAATGCTTCTCCAACCACCTCCATTCCTACTAAGAAGAGGCATGGACGAAGCGGGGAAGTTTCAGTTCGCTAAGTTTTAAAAGTCCAAAGAGCATTAAGAGGTTTAGGTAATATATCCATCCTAAACCCTGTCATCCTAAATTCAATCTAGTTTAATGTTTTCACATAACAAATTATAAGATTTCCGACAATATACATGAACAATATTAGTGTTAGAGTCAATACTACATATACTCCTTAAAAATTAAAAAAAAAAAAGTTTTTTTATTTTTTATTTTTTGAAATATGTATATTCGAGCAGATGGGAAATGTTTTCCCCGTCCCTCCCCCACCCCAAATTGAGGACAAAAAGCCAAAACCATCAACAATCCCCCATCTCTGTGGGAAAAAAAATTGTCATCTTATGCAAAATAGAAAATCATGTTTATTCTTTCGGTATTATAGATCTAGTTTGGATAAAATGCTGCTAATGAATGACAAAAATAAGGCTTACAGGATACTTTCCCATCTGTCATTTCCTTGAAAAGAAACATCATCTTTTTTGCTCCTTTAAATATTAAAGTATCAAATTGTCTTCGTCTTTCATTTACCAAAAACTTTTCTTTCACTAGGGGGTAAAAATTTGCGAGCCATCTAATTTCGGTCACCAAACAAAGCCTTACAAATAACTTATTTAGATGTTGTTTGACAACCTAAGTTTCAACTGAAAACAATATAAAATTCTCATATATTACAGTATAAAATAAAAATATTTTATAATATAAAGCTCTCAAATGATACATTAGTTTTTATAGTTCTGATTCATAATTTTAACTACGTTACAAAATGACTTTTATTAAAGAAAAATCATCTCATCCCTATAAGGTTATAACCTCACTTCTCATAAAATTATAGGCTTCGATTTAATATTTAATGTATTTTTAGATTGGTTATCATTTTATTCTCTTAAATTGTCTTACTATTTTGTTAGTAGCATAATTATAACAGAATAAAATTAAATAAAAGTGCTCTAATTAAAATCTTAGGATAATTTTATAATTGTTTTGTAGTTTTGTCAGTAGCAGTATTACTTTAATTAAGATCTTACGATGTTAGTTCGTGTCTTTGTATGGACATGATACGCCATAATGACAGACGGTAATAAAACAAAACAAACTCAGAGGTACGGATTACGGAGGGGAAGTGTCAGAATTTTATGTTAATTACAAGAAACCGCCCTAAAGTGGAGCCTCACGTGCGAAAGCCATGTCTCTATTTTGTTACCATCACCACGCTTGTCACATTAATCTCTTTTCACAGGCCTCCTTCAGCCAATCAAAAACAGCCGCTGTGACTGTCAGATACACTGTCCCGAAAATAAAATATTGAATATTCGAAGGTTTCAGCTTTCACCTTCTTCCACTCGCTCCACGTGGCTCGTGCATTACTAGCTTCTTTTATTTAAAGGATTAATCTCACTAAGAACTTTAACGTCGTTCTCTTTTGCCCATAAACTTTAAAAGCTTTTTTATTTTATATCTTAAATTTTGATTTTAGTTTCGCTTAATCTTTTTTTTTTTGTTAGAATTTTTGTTAAAATCAAACTAAAAAAAAGTAATGCTATCACGTGATTTTCTTTTTAAAAAAATTTTTGTTAAAAATAAATGAAAAAAACTAAGTAAGTACTTTTAATTTTTTTCGATTTGATTTTAACTGAAATTCTAACAAAAAAGTTAAACGAGACTAAAATCAAAATTCTACATATGGTCTAGCGTTTAAAGTCATTCTTAATTCTACTTAAATATGAAGAGTTTGAATCTTTTTATGCTTAACTTCAAAAAAAAAAATCAAAAAGACAAAAAAAGAGTTTTTTTAAAATTTAGAAGTAAACTGAGAATGAGCCGAAAGTTCGAGATGCCAATAAGATCGACCATTGTTTAAATTAAAAATAAAAGCCGCTCATAAGTACTCTCTGCTTTCTCGCTTATAAATGCAATGGTCGCTTTTTGAAAACCAAAAAAAAAAAGAAGAGGAAAACGAACTTTGTTATTATTGCGCTCACAAACAAACGACATTGCAGAGAGATAGAGAAAGAGAAACAAACGAAAAAGAAAAGAAAGGAAATCAGAGTTTTTGCAGAGAAAAGAAGGAACAAAAATAATAATAATAATAATAATAATATTAACTGCAGAGAAATGGGTGATAATATGTATGACAAAATTGCTTCGTCTTCTTCGGCGACAGACGAAATCTCGCTTTTTCTGCAGCAGATTCTGGTGCGTTCTTCGTCGTCTTCCGTGCCGGAGAATCTGAGCCGTCTGTGCCGGCCGGAGCTGGTCGGGGACGGAATCTCGGCCGTTGATGCCAACGGCGGGTGCTTCGCGGCGAATACGACAGCGGGTAATGTGTCGTCGGCTTCGCTGGGCGGCGCGAGTGAGAATGAGAACGACGAGTACGATTGCGAAAGCGAGGTGAGTGAGCAATGTCTGTCTGGATTTTTTTTTTTTTTTTTTGTTTCTCTGTTTAGTCTGTTTGGCTGCTAAGAAAGAGCTCGAAAATTAAAAAAAGAAAAAAGTGAAACAAGATTAAAAAGCTTTATAATCTTTGTTTATTCATTTATTAATTTTTTTCTTTCACTTTATTGGCCAATAAAAAAAATGACATGAAAAGAAAAGAAAGCATTTTGACTGCTGATCTCCTATTTTAAGAAATTAGAATGTTATTTTCTCCTATTTTACTTTTTATTTTAGTTTCTTATTAAATAAATCTAATACATCTTTTATATAAGTGCAAATTTATTAATATTTTTGGAGTATATTAACCTAAAATTATTTCACGTAGGAGGGTCAAGAAGCATTGGTTGAAGAGGTTCCTGCGAAGACTGATAATGCCCGGACTTCCTCAAAGAGAACCAGAGCTGCTGAAGTTCATAACTTGTCCGAAAAGGTTTTTTTTGTAGTTTCTATATTTGATACTGGAATTCTTTTTTTTTTTTTTTTTATTTTGATTGTGTTTTTGGGATTATTGTTGCGGGGACAGAGGAGGAGGAGTAGGATTAATGAGAAAATGAAAGCATTGCAGAATCTGATTCCAAATTCGAACAAGGTAAACTGTAGATATCTCTATCCCATTCCCACCTTTAGCAAAAATGTGCTAAGATTAGATAAGATATTTTGCAACTTTATGTGTCAACTTGGTAGAGTAGTATCTTAATTTTTTTTTTCTTTTAAATTTTTTTTCGACAGACCGACAAGGCTTCGATGTTGGATGAAGCCATTGAGTACCTCAAGCAGCTTCAACTCCAAGTACAGGTCCGTTGTTCACATTCATTTTTTATAGATCTTTTTTTTTTTTTTTTTTTTTTTTGGTTTTCTTAAGTTCAGGGCTTGATTCTGTATGATTTTCTTGAAGTGTCTTTTTGCGGTAGTACCATGAAAACAACTAGAAGCATTGCATGGTAGCTGGCACATGAGTTGGATATGTGCTCATTTTCCCAGATGGGATATCAGAGAAATCCGGTATCCTAGTCCAAAAGCCATTTTGAACTGTTAGCTGCTTTGTAGCTGTTTGAACTGGAAAGAATGTTTCTAGTTAAAGGCCACTATGAATCATTTATTAAAGTGTCCTTTGGTGATTGTGCTGTCCTATAGGTCAAGTGCTCAATGTTTCTAGCTCATTTGCAAGTTCATCATCTCTGGTCTCCCCCCACTTGCAGTGCTTTTAGTGCCATACCTCTCACTGCATCGATGAAACCCGATGATTTAAGGAACCCCAGTAGTCCATTAGAATTCCAGCTCTCCCATGAACATAAACATTCAGGAAAAAATAAAAAAAAAAGATTACAGCTTCAACATTGTTTTGCTCCAATAACTAATTGTCAAGAGTCTAGATGACTTAATTGACGTTAGTAGGACTTTTTGAGTTTTATGTCATCGAGATGACGCAGAATACGTGTTGGAGACAGCCAAACAATGTTGTAAGCCTTCATTGATCAATTCTCGTGCTGATTGCAAAGGGGTAGTAGATTATAGAATTAGATTGACTTTATTTGTGCCCAGTATTCAGTTAAATTCTTACAATCTTATATTTTAGTCCTCATTCTAGTCGTATAAGTTCTGTAATTTGGTGGATAATTGTGAAAGATTAGCCATAGCAGAAGGGTAAAAAAAGGATGTTGAAGACATACATGTTTTATAGAATAAAACCATTATTACATATATAACTTGCCCAATGGCACTTAAGCAATCAAAAACAACTTGTGAAATGGCACTCCAAGGAAGCTCACCGCTTCGGCTTTGTTTAAATGCTTGCGATGATGGGCTCAAAACTTTAGTGAAGATGATAGCAAAACTTGCTGAAGAAAAAGTTGCACATGGAGAGAAAGGCACAAGTAAGAACCTACAAAACGAGAATTGTTGATTCACATAAGCTATAGGCTGCTAGAAGAAAAGTTATGCCTGTAAAGAGACGTCAGTATTGGCTGTTATTTATGAGCAGATTAGCCGGGCAAGGTCTGGATATGTGATTGAATGTTGTTAGGTAGGAGCTCATCTCATTATAACCGTGCTTTATTTTCTCTGGGCATTTTTTTTTGGGATATCTCATGAGAACAGTTGTAAGTAGATGGCCTTTAGTGATTAACTGCATAATGATCTTTCAAATGTCTTGATGAGAAGGTTTGAAACTAAAGATTAAGTTAAACAATATCAAGGTTTGATTTTGATTTCTTATTTTGGGATTCACATCATTCAGATGTTAGCGATGAGAAATGGACTTAGTTTGCATCCCATAAGCCTACCTGGAGGAATGCAGCCCGTCCAACTCTCCCAGTTGAGGATGGACTTCAGTGAGGAAAATAGGCCTCTGCATCAGAACATGACAGGCACATTTCCCATGAATCGAGAAACCCCAACCCAAAATATTTTTGCTATACCAAACCAATGCACTTCATCAAACAACCAGCAACTCGTACCGAACATGTTAAACATAATCAACTCAGAAACCACGCTCGGGTTGGAATCGCCAATCCAGGCTCCGCTGGAAGCCTTCCAATTTCAGGCATCCGCTCAGGTAAATTTACTTTCATAATCCTCATGAATAATATTATACATTTGCTAACTAATTAATGATTTTGCCATGTACAGGGAATTTGCAAGGAAGACAGAATGAGGACTCAACAAACAAACGTAAATCACTCAGAGAAAAGTCCTTTAGGTTTGTTTCCACAACTATAGCCTTTCCTTTTCTTTTGAACTCAGTGACCGTGAATAAGCATGCGAGCTGGATAAAGAAACAGGGTCCCTAGAACTGCTTCTGTTACCTGTTTCATATCATCCAGTAATCATATTTCCGTAATATATTTGTCTACAAGGAATTTGAGATTACATTTTTTCATGCTTAACCCTATATCTAAAACATATTTCTTTACGAAGATTTCGAGATGGAGGCCACGGCTACCTTGGCCACTCTCAATAGACAAGCATCTGATTTCAAGGGCGACAACTCCTTCGAAGCTTGCATCACAGAAGGAGAATGGTCACAAAGCGGGCTACTAAAGCCCATGGAGCAGAGTCTAATACTTCCCTCTCATTTGAACAGGTAAAAATATCTTTCAATATTTTCAGCACCATATTTTTCTATTAGCGATGTTCATATTTAAATTTTGGTTTTATTTTGGACCCTCCCAGCATGAGGACAGGAAGAATTGCCCCAAAAGATGATGTCTAGATTGAAAGAGCAAACCTATGAAGTTGTTTTGGACTTTGGGACCCTTTTAACTTTTTGCATTTGGTGTGGCTATACTTACCAGCTTCTTCTGCTGAGAGATCTCAAAAGCTCTGCTAAAAGATTATGGCATGTGCTTCTAAGCTAAACTACAACTTAGTAGAGAATCTCTATTTTGATTGCTTGGGTATCTGGCTAAGTTTTTTAAGAAACTAGTAGAAAGTAAATATGGCAACCTTTTTTTTTCCTTTTTTTTTTTGGTTTAGTAGCCACATCTATAATTATATGTTGTATCTACGAGGACATTCAACCCATTGCTGTTTACCATAGGTTTGATTCATGTGAAAATATTTTCTATCATCGTTGACATAGCATTCTACTTCTTTTTTACTCCATTTTATTTTCAAATTTGGAAAAACGTTGATCTTGGAACAACTTAGCAATCAATCACATTCACAGTAATCTTCTCTCATTGTTGGATAACAAGTCTGAACAAAATATTCCTCCAAATGTCCCAACCCAATAAACTTGGGACCAAGGGATAAATTATCCGCACATATAATTAGGGTAAAATGTGGCTCTACTTTCTATGTGGAAGTGCATGATAAACACCACTAATGGGACAAACTCTAGGCTGTTGTCCTAAATACCGTAATACAAACAACCCGTTTGGTAGAAGGACTTAAGTGGTTCAAAATCTATGGACCTATAAAAACATGTCTTTGGTTAAAGAAATTGTTTAAAGAGAATCAAGCTCTCAATTTTGAGAACTTGACCCCTATTGAATTCTAATTTTTTTGAACCATTCTTTATAGTAAAAAACCTTGTCATTTTTGTTTCTTTCATAAACTATAGTTTTTCTATAATATTCGATTTTAATTAATCTTAATTAGTATATAAATTGATAAATTAGTGCACCTAATTAAAATTTTATTTTTAATTAATCACTTTTGTAATATTTCTTTATTTACCTTATTTATTTGTATTTTTATTTATATTGTTTGCTTTATTTTTAGAAATTACTGAATGGTTTTAAAATAAATTTTTGGCAAATAATTTTATTTTTAAAATCAGTTTTAATTAAAATAAAATATTTTCCTTTAATTCATGTATTAAGAAAACAATAAATGCCAGAATTCTCGATAAGTCCCCCTTGTCTTTTTCATACCAAAATCACATGAAATGCCAGAAGGCCTTGAGACTCCCACTTTTGAAGCCAACAAACAGCCTATGGTTTTACACTAAACAATCTTTGGAGTTCTAATTACTTAGTCAAAAATTTAGAACCTCCACCATTCTTTCTCTCCCTCTTTCTTTCACCTCTCCTCCTATCTCTTTTTCTCTCTTCTATTTTTGTTTCAAGAACTCAGAAACAAGCCTCCATTCCTATAGCCAAACAGAAGCAATTTTGAAGCCACCAAATTAGTACAAAGTCATTAATCTGAGGTAGGAATACTATGAATGACATAAACTCTTAATATGAAGTTTTCATCTTTGATTTTGTTTTCAAATTCGTGTTTATATAAGTATTATTTTTTATTTGAACAACTTTGTTTTGAACATGTTCATCAAAAATTGATGTTTGCATGTAATGATTTGAGGCTAGATGAGTATAAAGCATATTTGAAATGGATGATTAAGTATTTTTAAACTAAAACATAGCATCAAAATCAGGCTAGAAACAGATTGAACATAATTTTTATGTTTATTTCTTTATTTTCGAAATAATTGTGAAAAATACTTGAATAATGATGAAATCGAGTTATATGTGTATGTGAATGAGATAACATGATTCATACAATGTTTATGGACCTTTAGAACATGTTGCTAGAAGCATTAAACTGATTTGTAAATGTTGGAACTTGATTCAAGTTTGAGAGCTTGAAACAGAGCACTTTTGGTTGCGACGCTGCAACTGACCACAGTCCGGTCAGTGTAACGCGTATGATCCCACCACCATGAGACACATGGTCAACCACGGGTAGTGTATCCTATCGACCACACCATACTAGAATGCTAAGTTTCAGGCCACCCAAACCTCTTTTTGTTCCAAATTGAATTCTAAATGTGTTTTCACTTGTTTTACTAATCAAAAATCACTATTTATGTATTTTAAAGTGTGATAAATTATTACGTGAATAAATGAAGTATTATAATTAAGGAGGGCATACTAAGAAACTATGAAATCGCATACTAATGTAATATGTCTAAGTTTTAGCATTAATAAGTTGAGTCTACACCTAAGGTTGCTCGCTATCCCTTAGAGCTAACATATAGCGGAACGAGATTTGCGGTGTGGACATGTTTCAATATTAGTAATCGAGGTAGGACTCTAAACTCTTTTCCTTGGTAGCCATGATTTTAAATAGTGTTTTGGCCACATCTCATGTTCTTAAAATGTTTTTAAGAATTGAATCACACATAAATATTTCTAAATGTTTTGAATAAATATATATAGAGTAAATGATATTAAATATATATCAAAATTTCAATATTAGTATACCAAGTGAGAGAAATAATTAATTGGTTTCCAAACACCAAGTGGTCTAAGATCCCCATTCGGTTAAGTTTTAAGTGCATGATGCCACACAGAGATCAAGTAATGCAAAGGGAGACCTAGGGGGCAGGTCCCGAAACCCGATCCGGGCCACTACGATAGTGATTATATTAGGCTTTGTACACATTAAGTATTAATATACGAGATTAATCACATAACATGAGTAGTAAGCATATAATTTATTTATTATTCCCTTTGACTATTATTTGAATTATTTATTTTATTTTTTAAATGATGTTTTTAGAATTTAAGTCCTATTGAGCCTTTTGCTCATGGTTTGTGCTGTTTTACTTTTCCCTCGTCCAAGTGGTTCATAATATACAGCTGAGTAGAGTGCTGATATTTTACTTACGGCGTCCGTGAGTCGTTTAGTTATCTGTTTTGTCAAGGCATGTAATAGGCATGTAATAATAAAACTTAGACTATGCTCTTTGATTATGTTTATTGGACTATGATTTGGTTGTATTTCTTTTATATCTATATTATGTATGCACGGTTGTGGAATCCAATGGGACTTAGCATGTGACGGATTCTAAGTTTTTAAATTAATTTTAAGGTTAATTCAATAATTTTTCTTTTGCCATGTTTAAATATTAATGTCATTTCTATTTGAGTTTAATTTGTCATATTCTTAATTTTTCTGAAAATGTTTTTAACAAAAATATGAGGAAAATTTTTTGTGTTTATAATTAATATAAATTATTTATTTTCATTAAACCACCACATCACCACCCAGTTTGGATGCGTGACATTTTAAAACTCTAATCTCTGATGTGATGTTTTCTCTTGTTTTAGATTTTTATATTCCAAATGTCAATTCAAAGCCATCGTTTAAATTATATAGGTTTAAAACTACACTAATTCAACCCTTCGTACTAAACAGATCCTGAGTTACTAACTCCCATGAAAATGACAACAATTTGTTTCGGACGGTTTCTTTGGCGTGCTAATGGCACAGTCAGTGACCGTTTTCCTCGATTGAAGATTGAATGATCCATTTTCCTGTCAGACAGAGACCAAGCACCAAAAAAAAAAAAAAACTGATAGGAAATGTCATTGCATGCCTTGTCGTAAGTAAGGGGTTGGTGTTTGAGGCGTTTTCATTGTTTTTCTATGCAGGAAAAAAAGGCTGTTCTAGTTTTGAGCATATACAGCTGATCTTCTTGTGCAACAATGCAACATTCCGACTCACACACAAGACAATGAATCATACACTCTATTTGTGAGTTGTTTTGGAACTCTGCAAGGTTGAAAACTTGGAGTTGATTTTAACCAAATATATATATATATATATATATATATATATCTAAGATTTTTATGGTTTTTTTTTTCCTCTCAAACATAATTAATTTCTTGAATATCACTAAACTATGCATTCAAATTTTGAAAAGGGTAAATCACACAAAACACCTGCTTAAATAATGTGATCCCATAAAGGCGCCCAAATTATTGATTTTACTCGACTTTTCTTTGAATTTTAAAAAGTTAGCGAACAAGTTGACATTGAATATCAATAATTTAGGGGATGAATTGACTTAAAATCAATAGTTTATTGGTATTTACAAAATTATAATTAGTGTCACGCCATGATTTTGTTATTATTATTAAGTGGATTTTGATTAAAAAAAAGTAGTTTGAACGATTTTATATAGCTCAAACGATGAAATCAACAATTTTCAAATTGAATTACGACGAAGTGGACATTCATGAAACCAATCCTAAGATAAATGAATAGATTATAATACAATGAAATTTCCAAAAGAGAGCTAAAACCTTTTTGAAAATGCATGAATAATTGCTCTCTATGTTTGTCCCAATTAAGGAAAATTGTGAAAGTCATAAGGCACATGTTTCATACTTGGGTTGCGTGCCATTTATAAACACAATCAGCAAAAACGTACAACAAACGACACATTTTTGTCAATAAAAAACTCAAAGCATATCATGTTCCTCTAGTACTTGGTCTAATTTAAGTCTTATTTGTCAAAAAAAAAAACATTTTATGGAAGAACAAATGGAGATAGAAAACAAGAAGAATCATGAACATGGACCATGGACCTATTCACTTTTGCGTGGTGTAGACGGCAGAACTTTTACCAACCATAAGTGTATTGTGGGTCGCGACCAAAGTTGGGGAAGTCCTTGGTCGCGTCGTTTTGAAGTGCGTTAGGGACGGGCCAGACTAGAAAACTCAGGAGAAGAACCATGGGAATTAGATATCACAACAAAATTTTATTGGCACGTTGAAATATAGCCAAAAAAAACTGTGTATTTTATAAATAGTAAAAATTGAAATCATTGAATAACTACTGCATGATTTTTTTTTTTTTAAAGGATTACTAACGTGAATATGTAATTTTGTTACTCCTTATTATATTTCAACTCCACTTTCATAAATTTGTCATGTATTGTAATTTGTACTTTTGTTTAAGCACAAAAAAGATTTTGTTTAATAAACATGTTGTGCTGAATTTTTTTTTTTAACTGCTCTCATATTTTAAAGAAATGAGAAAATAAAGGAGTTTAAGAGTATTAGTTGGAACGTTAGTTGTTACCACTAAATAGTGTAAAGCTCTTATATGTTACAGTAAAAAGTAAAAAATTACTACAATATAAAATTCTCACATGTTATAGTGTTTTAAAGCAAAATAAACCGCAACCATACTTCCTAAAGATCTGAAAAAAAAAAACTCGTTTGTAATTTTTTGAACAAAAATTTTAGATCGCTGTAATTGGTTTAATTGAGATTGACACTGAGTTTGAATCGAGATTGAGACTAAAATTCAGACCCACGGCCCAAGTTTAGAGTCAGAGTCAACTAATGGCCATGTTCAGCAGCAGTCTTGGACGGTCTGACTTAAGCATCTTTCCTTTTATGTTAACTCCATCTGTGCCAACAACGAGTAGTCGACCTGACTTGTCGTTTGAACTTCAGCCCTGCTTTATTTTTTTTAAAAAAAAAAAAAAATTAACAAAACCATACATGCTAAATTTTATTATTTTTAGTACTTGAATCTGCGACTCAATACATAACCAAGTCTAAAAAATTGACCCGGTACACCAATCAAACGGGCCCACTAAACACTAATTGAGTTAGTCTCAATTGGTAATCTCATCATGAACTAACGTAAAAAGAAAATAAATCAACCACAAAATCCTATGGCCAAAATTAAAGGGAAGAAACATTAAAAAGAAGAATAGTTTATGGTTGTCGTAATGAGAAAAGGGTGGGACCTCAGCAAGGCACTAACTTTTGTGTTTTTGATATCATGATGGGGTGACTGTTTATGTATGACTGGGGCTCGCCATTTATAATCACGTACATTATTTATCTACGCTTTTGTTTTTTAAAACGGTTAAAACAAACAATTTAATTTAAAAATTATAATATATAAAAACTTTATATTTTAGTATATAAAAGTATTATATTGTTTATAGTTGTAACTGATGGTTCAAACTGCTTTTTCAAATAGTCTGTACATCTACAATTAAAAAAAAAAAAGAAATAAAAGAAATAAAAAACGTACCATGAATATGCATTCATAAATTGTTGGAATGGAAACAATTTTACGAGGTGGCTCCATTTTGAATACTACTTATTCCTTTTTAAATAATAATAATAATAATAATAATAATAATAAATAACTTAAATAACTAGTTCCAATATTCATCTTCCTGAATTTAGTCTCTTTTTTTCTCCCTTAGATTTCATGATTGGGTCTTTTTCTCCAAGTCTTATTCTTTTTCTTTTGTATTCTTTTTTTTTTTTTGCCCCAATGGCTAATTATGTCTTTGATTGGGCTCCTTGATTTGGTCGAAAGTCTGACTTTGAACGCTAAATATGATATATATGCATATATATGTTTTTTTTTTTTGTTTTTGTTTTTGTTTTGTTTTTTCTTGTTTTTGTTTTTGTTGAAAAGAAGCTTACATAACATTTACGCTTTTTGTTTGTTTTTTTTTTAAAAAGAACAAAACTTACACTATGTTTGATAGCAGGAGGAGGTATAATTACTTGTTTGGTTGAAAGGAGATGAAAAATAGAGGGATGTAGTCTCCCTATAACCCATCAAACTAAGAAAGATTTAAATAATCAACCAAATTTTTAATAGGGTGTTGAACATTTTCAATTTCAACCAAAACCTTTAATTACTAAGTATAAAGCTCATTCTCATATGCTATAGTATCAAGAAAAATATAGTGCAAAGGTCGTTGGAAACGAACACACAACAGATTTTAAAAATTTTTAGTTAAAACATTTTTCCCAAAACAAATTAAACATGCAATATATATAAATTAATAAAAGATCTTTCGTACCTCTTAGTAAACTAAAAAACAGCAAGAACTGCTATAAGAGAAAACTACATGAAGAGTCTCAACCAATTGAACTTCTTTACTATTCTCTTTCTATGATCAGAGTGATGGTGGTTGCACATCATTTAGTGTTTCCTCAGGTGACCTTGTAACGCCCCCTTATAGACGTCACAGTAACCATTAACTTTTATCGTTATCTTTTAATTATTTATAGGAAAAACCTAAACTTGCTAAATACTATCTAATTATTAACCTAGGATGTTTTGTGTAATTTTTTTTTATATGTTATCATGTGAACATGTGAATTAAAATTTTAATTTATTTTTAAACAATTGAATTATTTTTAAGTGTATATTATTAGTACTTTTCAGGATCGCATCTTTAAATAAAATCAATTCTTACTTACCTTAAACTGTTTTCCTCCTCGGTTAGCTCGACGGAATACCCAAGGTACTCAGCTAACCGATTACTTGCAAGAATAGTTAGTTTAACATAATAAATATGAAATATGAAACCAAATTACGACCCATAAATTATTACAAACCAAAGCTCATGAAAATATCTCATAATATGTGGAATTAAATTTAAAAATAGCAATATTAATGTTTTATTTCACGTTATAACTCTGTGATCCAACACCACCATCCTTGCATACACATATGTTCGTCCATCCTCTATCCATAGTCATAGCTTTACCCTTATCTGTAACATGATTAACTTATATAAGTGTTAAGCTTAATAAGTACATTATATAATCTCACAAAACATTATAAAAACTTTAATCATAACATGAATCATTTCCTCTTTGACATAATCCTCATAGTGCATAAAGTACACTTTGAAAGAACATATCTTTCCGTTTTGCATGTTAAAAACATTTATTTTATCTTTTAGGGCTTTGGTGTTACACCATTAACATCATTACAGCGCGACATCACGAAAAGAGAGGAGGAGCTAATCCTAAACCAAATCCGACAAGTCCACCTTGCGGGACAAACATCATCATTAGGTGTGCAATGCCTTAATTATGTGATACATATATATAGCATATATTTTTGTGAAAATGTCATATGCATCATGAAATAACGTTGAAAACATCCATAAAAAGACATTCTTCAAAACCATGGTTTCCTTATAATAAAACATAACATTTCTCAAAACTTTTTATAATTCTTAATCATATTGCAAGTGAGAATGTACTTACTTGACTTGTAGAAATTTTACTTAACCTCTTGCAAGTGGATGGTTTTCTTTCTATTTCCATTTACTCAAGTGCCTTAAACGCCTTTAATATTATAACATGGTTATAAAAGAAACATTATTGGTATAAGAACATGCTTAAGACATCACATTTCATATCATTACAATAAGTAATTTCATACTTGACTATTTAAACTAACTTGCACTATTATTACATTTTAGACAGGTTCAATATCTCAACCCAACAGTCAACATTCCATGATCTTTATAAAACCATACAAAATTCCAATAGCTTTAAAATTTTAGTACAACATTCTTTGTATGTATACATATCGCCAAAATAAATTTCATGACATTTGGATTAGTTTAAGTACTATTTTCATATTTTTTAAAACACAACTCAGTTTCTAGACCAACAACCTAGACAGCCAGCATTCCATGAATTTTAAAAAAATAACACAAAATTTGAAATGACTTGAAATTTTTATCACACATCATAAACATATATAAGAATCGACAGATTTAATTTCATTACAATTGGATTATTTAAGTCTCATGTTCTACAAATCATACCTTTGTTGTTGGAATTTTGGTTCTGGCAATGACAATAAACGAATTTTAGAAAAATCAGCAAAATTCTAATGGCCTTGAAATTTTTAAAAAACATACTAGACATCTAATTTAGTGTTTGAAAGGGTGGTGAGAATCGGTGGTGAGAACCACTTTTACTGTAGCATGTGAGAGCTTTACACTGT
>CAMOHE010043892.1:0-53401 GCA_946598075.1 Artocarpus hirsutus | reverse complement strand
AAGTGGGTGGTTTACAATCTAGAGGAATCTGTCAGCTTTCCTAAGGAACTAAGTGCAAAATCTCCATCAATAATAATAATAAACAATATAACCCATTAAAGGCTGCAGCAAACCCTGATACAAATTCACATTAGAAACCAAAACCAAGAACCCAAACACAAAAAGAGAGAAAGGCTACAACTTTCTGAAAGAGAGGAAAATAACACAAAATGCTGCACAGGCTATCAATGCTGAATGCAATGTAGAGGGAGGGACAATCTTTGTTGAATCGCCCATGGCCAAACCAGCCAACCATGACCCGTCTGCCAAATAGGTTCCTCCAGACCCAGCCCCAGCCCCGGTTCGAGTTCCCGTTCCGGTCTCGGTTCCATATCCTGACCCGATCCCCGCTCCAGAATCTGAATATGCAAACCCAGGCTGTGTTCCAGACCCTGAATCCGAATATGTTAACCCTGACTCCGAGCCCGAACCCAGCGAGGCTCCTCCTCCTGAGGTAGCTGGTGTTGTAGCGTCTCTTGCAGATTTCTGACTGCACAAATGACAGGTCACACCGCGACATGTGCAGCAAAATTAGCAAAATCATAAGTCAAAGTCATAATTATGCCTTGCAGGAAATAATTATTGGTCAGATTGGTTGTCCAGATTCTCCACTCTAACATATATCACATTTAATGACACATAAAGACTAACCCACCCACCTCGGTGTTTGCATTTATAATTTTTACCACAATCTTAGTTATAAACAGTAAAAAATTCTCACGTATTATAATAACAATAAAAAAAATTTGTTACAATAAAAAATTCTCACATGCTACAATCAAAGTGGTTCCCACCCCTCTTCCAAACACCCACTAAAGCTCCCCAACTTAAGAAGCCTTATCCTATTCTTCAACAAATTTTAATTAGGAATTAAAAGATAAGTTTTGGCACCATCTCTATAGCCAGTTTACTCACCAACTCCTTTGATTAAGCACAAAAAAAAATGTATCTTTAGAATTAGTAAAACTTACTAACAGTAAACAACACAAACATATTTAGATGAGATTTGACTTTGAAGAATGGATTGTGAAGGAGTAAAGCAAAGGAAAAGAGGGTGATGATATTGCACCTGGGCGAGGACGGACAAAACGTGACGGTGTAATCAGCACCCGTACACGTAAACGTACTGGTCGCGTCGTCGTACGCGTAGCTATACGACCTGGGACACGCAGCCTTGAACATCTCCGAGTAGACCGACGGCCGGCATGTGTCGGGTGAACCATACGCGCCGCTGCAGCAGTACTCCGGGCTCCCAAACGCCTCGCACGCGCTCCTGCACGCGTCGCCATTCCCAACTCTAAGCTCCGACGGGCACTGCCTGTTCAGATCCGTGGTGCAACCCGTCGACGCACAGGCACCCGACCCGCCGCTCCCTTCGACGAACATGGGCAGGTTGTAGCCGTCGACGAGGCTGACGTCATAGAAGTCCTGGCCACCGGTGCCGAGGGTGAACTCGGCGAGAGTCGCCGGAGGGGCGGCTCCGGCGCCGTTGCATTCGACCTGGCCGGTGCCGCAGTCGCCGGTGAGGCAGGAGCCGGAGCCGGAGCCAGATTCGTCGAAGGAGCAGCCGGTTCGGCCCCAGAAGCGGCCGGACCAGCCGGTGGGGGCGATGAAGGAGCGGGAGGTGTCTTTAGGGAGCTCGAATCCTGTGGTGTCGAGTCTAGGGCTGCCGGCGTTGGCGAGAATGCCTGGCCACACTGTGTAGTCGCATCTGTTGACGAATGTGAATGTGGCAGCTGAAACACCTGCAAAACAAATAAAAAACAGATTTTTTTTTTTATTTGTGTGAGAGAAGATGAGAAGAAAATGGTGAAGAATGGGAGTAGAAAAATGCTCAAATGGGCTAGTGTTATTACCAGTAGCAGTGAGAAGTAGGACAAGGAGGCTGAGAACAGTGATGCGAGATAATGTGGAAGTAGAAGAGGGGATCATGGTGAGAAAAAGGAAAGTTGTATTTTTTTTTTTTTTTTCCGAAGTGGGTTTGATCAGTTGAGCATAATAATGTGGTGGATGAAGGTGGTGAAGCAGGTGGCTATGGTGAGTGTGGGGTTGGGGGAGAGAGGCTGGAGCAGGCAGGGAGGACAATGCAGCAGCTTTGGGAGCATATGGGGAGTGATGAACTGTGAATTTTTTTTATTGTTTTTTTAAAGGCCCATTCCGGACAATTATTTTCTCGCTCTTTTTATTCTAAGGATTTTTTTCCCAGTTAAAGGAAGGAAAAAAAAAAAAAAACCTTTATTTTAGACATTAAAAAAATAAATAATAATCCAAAACTTCATGCTCTAGCGGAGTAACAATAAAAATTAGACAATTTCTTGAGTAGGAGGGAAAAAATATATTGTTAGAACTGTATTTTTTACTGAGTGTTTGACAAAGTGGTAAGACTGCGGTTTTTACCACAAAATTAGTTATGAACAGTATAAAACTCTCATATGCTACAGTAACAATAAAAAAAAATGCTACAGTGTAAAGCTCTCACATGCTACAGTAAAAGTGATTCTCACCACTGATTCCCACCACCTTCCAATAACAGTCAGATATAGTAAAAAACATACTATATTGATACGTGGCTTTATTAAAAAAATATCGTGAAATTTATATGTTTAATCCTAAATATATTATATATTTTTTAAAATTTTATCGATGTTTATTTATACACCAAATGTGTCTTCTTGCTCTATATACAAAAATTAATTAATTTTAAAGACAACTTTATCAAGTATCACTAAAAAAAAATTTATTGTTGAAATATATTAAACTTCTATTTGAACTTCAGTTGTAATTGACATTTTAAGTTCAAGAATTGTAACATGTGAGAGCTTTATATTATAGTAACATTTTACTATTTATTATAAATGTTGAGAGATTTATACTATTTACAATTATAACTGATAAGTTGAAATTGAAGTCATAAACAAACTTATTTGTTAAAAAATCATCATTTCTTTTGGGATTAATTCCTAAATGCTTCTTGAACTATGTAATTCATTTCAATGTGTCCTGAAACTTTCATTTCATCTCATGGATTATATACAGTAGATCAAATACGAATTCTCAAAATCACTCCCTTCGCAGGACTGCCTTCAGCCCCATGCTCAAACCTCTAGCATCACCCCCCCTAATTGCGTTAGTTTGCATGCAACATTTTGACCCTTTTTGTTTTGTCATTAGCTCGTAGCTCAAAGCCCACGGCCGACCTCCTTGCTCTTTACCAAAGCATAAATACTGTACTCGGTGAAGAAGTTTATCTCAAATCGCAAGGGCTTGGAGGATAAAACCTAGATCTAGCTTGGAAAATTGTAGGCGAAACCTAGAGGGTGTTTGGCTAAAGATAGTTTACACCGCAAACTCTCTAGGTTTATACCTAGATCTAGCTTTATACTGTTCATAATTGAGTTTGCGATGTAAACCATCTTTAGCCAAACACTCTCTAGGTTTCGTCTACAATTTTCCAAGCTAGATCTAGGTTTTATCCTCCAAGCCCTTGTGATTTGAGATAAACTTCTTCACCCAATACAGTATTTATGCTTTGTTATGAATAGTATAAAACTCTCACATGCTATAGTAAAAAAAAAAAAGAAGAAAAAAGAAAAAAAAATGCTATAGTATAAAGCTCTTACATGCTATTGAAAAAACGATTCCCACCACTAGCCAAACACCCTACTAGATATATATAGCATGGAAGCGTAAGGATAACGAGTAGGTCAATGAATTCGGGGAGCTCAAAGAGAAAGCGTTGGCCCAATAAGAAGCTCGTAGCATCTGATTGGTGTTCAGGGTATGGAGAAGTGTCATTGGACTAGCGTCGGAGGCCTTTTCTTGTGGTTAATATCTTTGTGATATGTAATTTTTTTAACTTTATTTTTTTTGCCTTTTTTTCTTTTTTAGTTATTTCAATATTTTTATGTTTGTATCTTTTTCAATATGTTTTTGAATTATTAAAAGTTGTAAAAAGTTATATTATGTTATTTTTTTAACTTTTTTTAATTTGCCACGTGGGAACTTCTATTTAATTTATGGATAAAAGAGGACAAAATTGACATTTTGGTTAATTTTGTGAGGATGGATCAAAAGGCATTTTAAATTGATCTGTAATTAAAGAGACATCCATGAAATTAATCCCAATAGTAAAATTGACAGGAAGTAAGTAATAAAAATATGGGTATAATACATGTATATATAAGATTATTTTCATATTTGCTCTCCGAACTATGTCATTTTACCTCTTGATTTTTAAAACGTATAATTCAATTCCCTCAAATTTTGTTCCATTATCAAGTATCCCTTTTAATCCAACTCTGTTAGTTTTTGGACGGTTTTTTACAAAATATTTTATATTCCCCACAAACTATATCACATATGTTATTTTATCCCTTAACTTTCAAAATATGATAGTATGTCTCCCCATAAACTTTGTTCCATAATCAAGTATCCCTTTTAATCCAACTCTATCAGTTTTTAGACGTTTTTTTATAAAATATTTTATATTCCCCATAAACTACATCACATATATTATTTTACCCTTTAACTTTCCAAATATGATAGTATGTCTCCCCTCCTTTTTGGTTAGCAAATAATGTCTTTACATCCAATTATGTTTGGCTGATAAATTAATTTGTTGTTCCTTTAAATTTACAAGACCTCACGTCAAAGTAATCCATATTTTCACAACTTGCATATGAATATTTTTTACAACATGTTATTCAAATACAAATACAAAGAAAATTCAAGAGATGGTTCTTTATAAGAAATTATAATAAAGTGTTCTTTTTTGAAAAAAGACTTCAAGAGCTCTATTCTTTAAAGAATTTTATGGGGTTTTTTCCCACTCTTAAGCTCTTTTATGTGGTTGGGATAACCTGTTGTAAAAAATAATACTTTGTTCTTGAACTCTTTTTATCTTAATCTATTTTTTCCCCTTAACTCTTTTTATGTTTGGGTTTTTTTTCTCCCAAGTTAGAAGGAAAAAACATTGACTTTAAGAAAAGGGTACTTGCTAACAAAAAAAAATTAGAGGACATAGTAACATATTTTAATAGTCGAGGGGATAAAATTACTAGGCTGTTTGACAGTGGTGGAAACCACTCAGTTCCCACCACAAACTCAGTTATGAACAGTAAAAAGTTCTCACATGTTATAGTAACAATAAAAAAATTACTACAGTGTAAAACTCTCACATGCTACAATAAAAATGATTCCCACTACTAGTTTCCACCCCCTTTAAACATCCACTATATAAGTAACATTGTTTCGGGTAAAATATAAATATTCTACAAAAAAGTCAAAAAAAACTTACAAAGTTAAATAAAAAAGGTAAACTTATAAATGAACAAAGTTTAAGTGAATTAAATAATACTTTTTAAAATTCAAGACAAAGTCACATACTTTCAAGACAAATATAAAAATAATCGATACATCTACGAGTCATCCGGGACCTGAGTACATGCCATCAACGAGAGACTGTTCCGGAACGTGAATCGCCCGGAGATGATGTAAAGAGTACGGCCTTATTAATTCAAAACCCTGAAAAGTCAAAAAATAAATGAGCCTTTTGCGCCTTGGTGAAATAACGGGACCCACGAAGGCTCCTTTTTTCTGTACACAACATCTGCTGCTTTTACGAGTCCAATCAGCACCCCGCTAAGATGAAAGAATTTGATGCTCTCCACCTCTCCAAATTAAGATTTGCGTCCTTTTTTTCAACGGTGATGATGTTACCATGTCAGATCATCTAGTGACCGTTATGAGTGGCACGTAGGAGTGTGGGGTCGGGGCCCTAGCTTGATAATGCCAGGGTGTTGCAATTATGGAAAAAGGCATTGGATTCCCTTACAAACGCTCTCTTCTTTTCATGGTCTTCTTTACTGTGTCCGAAGTTGGAAAATTTGACTAAAAAATAATTATACAATTACACAGTTAGAGCACTTGATTAGCTCCAAAGCCACTTTTCATCCGTTGGATCTGAGGAGCCATACAGATTAATGGTATTTGTCCCAGGAAATATTTCCTTTAGTGATGGAAATGAATTGGAAAATAGTTCGCTGGATAAAATCTTGATGCAATATTATGTCCCGCTCAGTTCCTAGCTAAAAAAAGTTTAACTGTATATTAATATTATTATATATATATATATATATATATTATAGGATTGGACAGAAAGTTGTGAGAAGGTGGTGTTTAAACATTGCTGTATTTTAAGCATTGTAATTTTGTTAGATGTAGAAATTGCAACCGGTTGCAGGCACAATTTATTGGCGGTTTCATATTTGATTTTATTAAAAAATATAGAGTTTAAATCTTCCATCTAATTTAAAAAAATTATTCTTTTATAAACATCTAATTAAAATCGAGTAACATTTTTTTGGAATATTTCAAAAATATTATATTACATAATAATTATTATTATTTTAATTTTTACTATTTTGTAAAATATTTTAAAATTTTTTACTATATTTCGACATGACTAAAGCTACTTAATTGGTTCAAAAGTTTTTATTACAAATAATTGACGAGAATATTTGAAACAAAATACGCAAACACAATAAAACGTGAATTGAATATATTTCAAGCTTTTGCATTCTCATTAGATATTACCTTTTCAGATTTACTAAAACATATCATACGTACTCAAAATAATTAGCATGCAAAACGTAATAGAACTTTTCGCGCCAAATTATTCATTTGGGTCTTTAGTAAAATAGTAAACCCCAGTAAAATAATTAGCATGCACGTGTCCCCCCTACATATTTTCATTTGTCAGAAAGCTAATGATTTTGTCTCGGTCAAGAAACCACACTATTGCTTAGAACGTTCAACTTTTAACCTCAAAATGAATTATTGTCTCCCACGTGTTTTGAAGGTGGTGAGAATCAATAGTGAAAACTATTTTTATTGTAACATATAAAAGCTTTATATTGTAATAATTTTTTTATTATTACTGTAGCATGTGAGAGTTTTATACTGTTCATAACTAAATTTGTGATGAAAACTATAATTTCTATCACTTTACCAAACACCCGACATGAAATCATAGCAAAAATCAAAAGTGTATTCTTTTTTTTTGATACTTCTATTGACATTTTTTATTCTACTTTTCATACCTTTTTTACAACTTTTTATTCTATTTCTTTCACTTTTTATAAAATACCAAAAAGTGCCAACACTAAATAGTATTAATTGTTTTTTTCTTCATCCATCCATCAAATAAATTTATAATTTTTTAAATGTTTTTCTTTTTTAATTTATATACAAATTTTTTTCTTAATATAATTTTGTCCAATTTATTGAACCAAACTTTGGATTCTATAAAACAAAAATCAAAAATAAATTGTAAGGATTTATATATGAATTGAACAAATTGTATTCCTTTTACTTAAAAACAAGAAAGAAGAATGTACTTTTTTTTTTCTTTTTTTCATATATTGTGTTCTTTATATCAAATCAATAAATTGTTCATTTTACTAGAGCACAGGATTTGTAGTTATTTTTATATTAAACACTTTACAATCATATACAATTATAATTAATAAATATAAAACAACAATAAAAAAAGAATTTTGAAAAAGAAATAGATCACATATATTTTTTGGTGGGAGACTCTTTTATTTGAAATCTATTTATATTTGTTTGAAAAAAATAATATACTAATTTTTTAGAAGGAAATATATATTTTTCAAGATAAGGTGTGTAATCAAACATTTTTGTCCTTAAGAATAATTTTATTAATAGGTAATATAGTAATAAATACATCTAATTAAATAGAGGTGTGTAAAAACAAAGGGTGTCAATAGACACACCCTTTCTTTATTTTTCAAATGGGCCTTGTCAAAAGTTCCCCGTATGTCATCATTATTTGATCGAAATTAACTTTTTAATGAAAATAGTTTTAGGCAAACAAATTCAACAGTTTTATAAAGTAGAAATGCAATATATTACTGCTAGCTAGGAATTTAACCCAACATTTTTTAACCATCATAATTTTATATGTCAATTTTGGTTGAAAAACAAAGGGTGACTATAATTCAGAAACTTTCCCTCAATTATATAACTCTTGTAATAACATGCTTCTAATTTTCAAAATGTAACATACATTATTTTTAATCTATGAAAAAGTAAGGAAAAAACTCCTCAAATTTGATTTTCGATCTATATAACACGTGCCACACGAAAGATATGGGCTTGATACTAATGTATAAATTTTGATTACTTAGGAAACTAAAATGAAAAGTCCTGAAAATTAAAATTAACAATCTCTCTGTTTGCTTCTATACAATTTCACCAAAAGTTGCATAGGAGTAACTCGAGTTTTTTCGTTACTATATTATAAATCGAGGGAGATAAATGCTATGTTTTGAAAATAAGAGTACATTGTTATAAGGGCTGCTATAGTTGAGAGGGAAATTTTGTGATTAATCCTCACATTTAAAAATAAGAATACATTGTTATACCGCCCAGTAAGATTCCAAATATTATCTATTTGCTAGTGAATCTCCTTTCAAAGTGTCACCACTAGTTTGTTTCAACATAATTGAAAACCAATATGTTTCGATTTCTCCATCGAAAAGCTTGGAAACTCCAAAAATCTAGTGAAAAATATAGTAGACACGAACATTACACTTCGAAAACGAAAACGAAAACGAAGGTAATGATCCACTATTATATGGTTTTTGCCATACTGGGTCTAAGAGACAGCTAAAATATGACGAGAAGGACAAAACAAAAGCCCCTTTAAAATAATAGCGCACTTTGGACCACTCGTCAATTTGACCGTAGTAATATGCGTTGGAGAGTAATAAGTTTGTGTCACGGGAAAGCGTGTTGCCGATATAAATAAAGTTTGGCATTGGGCAGCCAAATGACTGGTATTTGTATTTCTACGGAGTAATAGTTTAAGGGTTCGTTTGGTGCTGATGTTTATGATGGTTTAGTATATAATTTGAAATATACGTAGGTGCTAAACTGTATGGTTTAAACGATAGATTTGAATTAACGTTTAGAATGTAAAGATTTAAAACAATCATAACGGTTAAAAACAAAAATTGGTGTTTAAAACACTAAAGTTCATGAAGAAAAACGAGAATGATAATGGTTTTATTGTAAAAAATAGTTCAAAACCGTCTAATCTTTAGGGGGACAAAGTTTAGATTTTGGATTTTAGGTCAGCTTAAAATCATTTTAATGGCTTAAAACCGCTTCAGTTATTATTCAACCAAACACTAATTTGAAACCGTCTCTATCGTTCAAAGCCACCTTCAGGGTTTATAGCCTAGGCATCAGATAGCACATAAGTTTTTTGTTTGTGTGATTAAAAGTTAACTTAACTATAACGACCCTACTTAGCCGTTACTTAACTATATAATCTTGATCTTAAATATAGATTAACATAAAGTACCTAAATTGTGAAATTTTTTTAAAAAACAAAATTATGATAAATGAATTCTTAACATTTTTTTTTTAAAGAAATAATCATACCAGTCAATGGTGGTCTCGAATCCTCAATCAGAAGTCTGAATCACAAAACCCGATACTTGTTGAAGCCCGGCCACCTGCAGCATCGCGTGCGGAAGCTCAGGTGGTTGGACTGAGTTGCAAATTTGCGCCCCCCCCCCCCCAATTTTTGGCCTTCTGGGTGGATTGTTGGCCTTAATTTTAGTATATTCAGCCTCCAATTGCTTGGGTTGAAGACCTATCAGCAGCGTAAAAAGGGAAACTTCAATCTTCTATCTCTAAGGAAGGAACCCTAAAATTGATTTGTGGCTTTGCTCATCATGTCATTATGAGTGATTTGCCTCCATTAATTTGTGGCAACGTCATTAGAATAGGCCAAAACAGAACTCACTCTCAGTGGCAATGACGACGCCCTTTGTTCTTTGGTGAGCAGTCCTCCATTGATGAAATTGATTGTGGAATCTCATTCCCCCGCATTCCTCTGGTTCAAATGGCACCATCGGGGTTCCTTGCCATGGCATAGGTCATCGGAACGACATGGCTTGTGACAGCTTCAGTGGACATTCACCGTTCTTTATTGTTCCATGGTGTGTTTGCATGGTTCTTCCGTCGATCTTCATCTACGCATCCTTCTGAGTCACTTGGGTTGGGTGGTGTCAACCACCTCCATCGGCATGGCGGCGTTCTATAGAGGCATGATGGCACATGATGAGGGTACACAAGTGGAGCTTTCCAGCGACTAAGCATGGATTATGTTCTTTTCTTCATGGTGGTTGTGTAGAAACAAAATCATGCCAATCAAATGCCAGACGGTAAAGATATCTCGTCAAAAATTATAGGTTTTTTTGCTACTTTGACCATACAGTGTGGATTGTTCCAGTGGAATTGGTGCTGGCACGATATGTCGTTGGAACCAGCTCCTCAAGATCTTTCCGTTGGTGCAGGAGGTGTCAAAAAATGGACATCATAATCTTAGCTGGAGTTGGAGGAGAAAGACAATAGAGAGAGAAAGTAGAGAAAGAAAGAGTTCGCTACTTTTGATTGGTCTGATTTTTTTTTTTTTTTTTTGGTTCTTGTATTTATAGACATTGAGTCCTCATAGTTTAATATGTCGTGTTGAGTTGATCAACTTTGATCCGTAAACTTGAAATTTTTGTAAACATAATCATTGTGTTAAAATTGTAATATTCTGGCTCTTTAAAAATAATTAAGTAAATTTTAATTTTCTTACTGTATTATTGTCTTACTAATATCTTTGTACAGTCATAAAATCATTTTGATAAATTTATCTATATTGTATAGATTTCGTGATTTTATTTTGAAACGGTAAACTTTGACATTTATTTGTCTTCAAAACTGGTGATTAATTATATTTACAACATTTGCTTGTTTTTCTTAAAATAATATTATGTATTTAGAGTTTTGATCAAAATAATTTTTTTGTTACTTCTAAAACTTTAAATGTTAATTGAAACATATATTTTTCATTAAAAATTTTCATATTGTACACTTCTAATTTTATCATAAAAATAATAATCATAATTTAGAAAAATTTCATAAATTAAATTGATTGTCTGTAAGTCAATTTAATTCAAATTTTAAACTTAGCACAATTTCATGTTTTACAGGTATAATCCAAACTGTTTATCATGAAGAGCCATTTATGGGTCCACATCAAATCTATGGACGCTTTTTAAACTTTTTTAATCACATTATGGATTTGAAAGTAATCCATTTGTGATATTACATTTGTCTTAAAGGCTCGTCAATGTTTAAGGACTCCAGTAACGTTCAGGTCATTACTTTGACTTGTACATAGAGTTTTTGAATCACACAAACTTAATTTAGCACATTGAATAATTATTTTAATTATCCCAGTGTACTATTTTAATATTCATTTTGTTGTATGTTTCAAACATAAAGTATATAAATTATGCATTTATAGTATTATTTATTTCTAAAGTCTTATAGTTGTTGAGACTCTCAAATTACGTGTTAATTGAGACAATTCATAATCATAAATAGTGATTAAGTCATGATTTAAAACTTATGAATTTTCTTGGTATTGTAGAAAATTTTTAATCTTGAACTACATTCTTAAAATTTTCTAGTAGTTATTACAGAGACTTGAACTTATAAACTCTAAACTTATAAATTCTTATGAATTTATGACATAGATAATAAAAAATCTTTAATTAATCATACTTATTAATTTCTAGATTTTTTGGCAGTTAAATTATCAACATGTTATCGATATTACTGTTGTCATTAAAGAAATAACATTCCTTAAGCTCTAACTCTGGCTTCCTAGTCCTCGTGGTGGAGAAACTGGAACAACCAACACCTCAAACACCTCATCGGCCATTGGCCCATTGTTACACAGCGTTTGTTAGGGCCACGGCCCAATTCGGATACCAACCAAGCAATTAAGGGCTTTTTGGCTGGAGTGGTGGGGAATTTGAGGAAAGAGAGGAGAGGACTATTGCAAGCAAAATTTTCATAAACACTACCTTTTAATATTTACCTTTTATAAATACTACATATATTTATTTGTGACATAATTTAATATATAATATAGATAATAATACGAGATAAACTTTTTTAAATATGACATAAATAAATAAACTTTTAAAAGTGTGACATAACATGTAATTTTCTCTTATTGCAATGACCTTGTTTGGTAGAAAAGGAGAGTTGACTTGATAGGTGAGATATTAGTTTTTTTTAATTACAATGTTGCCTATTCTACTATTTATTTATACCTTTTTTAGAGGTATACATGTCCTTTTAAAACGAGAAATTGAATGTAACATGATTCTTAAATCCTTTTACTAGTTGAAGGATTTAATTTGGTAGACTTGGAGGGAGATTCTTCCTTTCCTCCTTTTTTCCCTCCAAACAAAAAATAGATTGACTCTCTCCTCCAATAAAAAAAAATACTCAAAAGAGTTGATCACTAACTTGAGTTTTTCTTTCAAGTTTACACGCTCGGGACACGTTTACTAAATTGTAACGAGGAAAGAGTTTTGACAATAGGAAGTTGATTTCTTCACTAAGAATAGGAATCATGAAAACTCAAGTATTAAAATGTTATTGCGTATACAAAAATTGATTAAAATGTTTGTAAAGGCAATCTAGTGTTAGGGTCTATTCCAACACAAAGGGAGACAAGTACGTCGGCCCATATAGCTTGAAAAAGCTAATGCAGTCATCCTTTCTCCCCTATGAATGATAAGAAAGCTTACCCTTTAGATTTGTTGATGTTTGAGAAGTTTAATGAATTTTGCAGTTAAAAAAAAATTGGATTTATATGAGAAACAGCTTAAAAATTTTGAATTTTCTAACTTGGTTTTTTTTTTTTTTTTTAAACAAATTTCCTCTTAAGGCTGGCGTATTTTTCTGGTTGAAGGATGAAAATATCCAACAATATTAAGCACCTCTATGAATACTGATAGAACTTCAAGTACTAGTTCAGTATAGCAGCTCTATGAGCAATCTCTCTATCTCTCTCTCTCTCTCTGCTGCTCACGCCTCACATGCATACGAGAGTATTGGGACTAAAAAGCCATTATATTAAAAAAAAAGGGACAACAAAGAGAAATAATGTAATATTGAAATATAAGTAAATCCAAGTGAAGTATCACAAAAAACTAGACGAGCCTTATTATTAATAAGGTACCGTGTGCTTTTCTACAAATAGAAACTCCATCCTCAATTGGCTGATGCGAAGTTGCCTCAAGGATTTCAACATGTATGACTTTAAAAAGCCTCAATATGTGAAATTTGAATGTTTCTCAATGTAAATACAAATTTTGAGGTAAAATTTATAAGACTTTAACTTTTGACTCCTCTGTGTAATGAACCAAAACATGGAAACAGAAAAACTATGTACAAAATTTCTGGTGGGCAATTATGAAGTCCCGTATATGTGGCGGATCACGGCGTTACCGGTGTCACCGAAACAATCGATCCACTGATTAAACACCGGAGACGCGACCGATGACAATTTAGGAATGGCCAGAAAGCTCTCAGAACAAGGTATAAGAGGGTGTAAAAGTGGCCAAAATAGCTCAATTTCCACTACATTAGAGGCAACAATGGCGATAAATAGAGTAACCGAGCAGATCAGGAAACACCATTTTGCTTATTGTCGGCTGTGTAAGTACATCATGGTCTTGTTAACCAGTGGCAGTGCTGCCCCATCTTTTCTCGCTCCCAACATTTTTTGACTGCATTTTTTTTTTTTACATGGAGAAATCAAGTTGTGGCTCTGAAATCATGACAAGAAAAAAAGAACTACATACAATATACATATATATTGAAAAAAAAAAAGGCTCCACAACATGAAAGGGGGGCAACAAGTAAAGAAACAAAGGAATATCATCCACGATGTAAAACTCTCTGTAGCTATTATGTAAAGTAAAACAACAACTATATTATAAAACTTGCAAATGTTAGTACATAAATTCAAACTGGTTTGTCAAACACCCAGTATCTTATTGAATTTGAATAAAAATATAAATTGTTTTTTTTAAATATAAGACATTTAAGTCTAACATAAATCAAGAGATCCATTCATTAATTAGAAGGAAAAAAAAAAAAAAAAAGGTAAACGGTGATTGGATTAATGATAAAAGAGAATCTACTCTCAAAGCAGGGTAATAAGAACATGAAAGTTTAGTTCAAAAACAAATCATTGCTTTACAATCACCAAGCTAAAATCAAGCTAGTAATCTTTCACAATTTTAATTTCGTATCCCATTACGTGCAATGGACGCTACAAAATATGAGAATGAGACCATATCCAAACCCCTAACATACGTTTCTTTTTCTCATTTTTTTTTTCCTGAGGCAACAAAAGAGGCTTATAATTAAGAGACTGAACCACCAGCTCAACTGGTACGACTAGTTACATCAAAGCTTGCTATAAGTATCAATAATATCATAGATCAATCTAGAATTCG
Source organism: Artocarpus hirsutus (assembly GCA_946598075.1). Classification (NCBI taxonomy): domain Eukaryota; kingdom Viridiplantae; phylum Streptophyta; class Magnoliopsida; order Rosales; family Moraceae; genus Artocarpus; species Artocarpus hirsutus. The sequence continues at coordinate 38,951 of CAMOHE010043892.1, read as the reverse complement.
ACCCCCCAAAAAAGAAAAAGAAAAAGAAAAAGAAAAAAAAACTAGTGATCAACACAACACAACTTGTGATATATAGCATTGTTGAAAGCATAACATGTGGTCACAAATGCAATTCCAGTTTTTAAGGACCCGGCCCAGACACAAGAAAAAAGTTGTTGCAAATTATGAGAGACCCCACAAGAAAAGTTCATCACATTCTCACCCCATAAAGGGAATGGAAAAGAAGTGTATTTACCAAATAGCCCTCAGAAGCAGTGTACAAGAGAGAACCGAAATGGTAAATTTACCTGGTGTAAGGCAAGGGGCAAAAAATGATGGTATAATCGGCGGAGGCGCACGTGTAAATGCTTGTCTTGTCGTCGTACGCGTAGCTATAGGAGCGTGGGCAAGCGTGCTTGAAGTACAGAGAATACACCGACGGCCCACACGTGTCAGGCGTGGAATACGCCTCGCTACAACAATACCTCGGATCGCCAAAAGCCTCACACGCGCTCCTGCAAGCCAGGCTCCTCCCTCCGTTACCACGCGCCACCCTGAGCGCCGTCGGACACGCGCCGTTCAAGTCGACGAGGCACCCCGTGGCACCGCAGCCGCCCCTCGTGCCCCCCCGTGGGAAGATCAGCATCGGGAGGTTGTAACCGTCGACGAGGCTGACATCATAGAAGTCCAAGCCGCCGGCGCCGTTCAGCGTGAACTCGGCTAGCGTGGCCGGCGGCTTCGCGCCAGCTCCCTCGCACTCGACCTTCCCCGAACCGCAGTCGCCCGTGAGGCACGTGAACTTGCCTTCCGAGTCGAGGCCGCAGTGGGTCCGGGCCCAGAACCGACCCGACCAGGCTCGCGGCATGTGGAAGGTCCGGAATTCGCCGCTCCGGAGGGCGAAGCCGGTGGTCGGGGGCTGAGCCGAGTTGGCGCCGGATAGGAAGCCGGGCCATATTGTGCTCCGGCACTTGTTGACTATCTTGAACGACGTTGATTCTACTTCTGCAATAAAAATAATAGTAATAATAAGATAAACAAGAAGGAAAGAAAAACAAAAGAAAGAAAGAATTGGGATATGGAAAATTTTGGGAACCTGAGAAGAAGAAGAAGAAAGAGAGGGTGAGGAGAGTGAGAAGAAGAAGGAGGATCCGATCCATGATTTTGAAAGGAGTGAGAAAGTCGAAGAATTTGAGAAGAAGAAGAAAGAAGAAAAGTGATGGCTATAACTAGAATTGGAAGAATTTGAGAAGAAGAAGAAAGAACTCTACTTTTCTTGTGAGTAGAGACGAGCTTCTAGTTCTTCTTCTTTCTTTTTAGTATTCTTTATCGCTTTTCTTTGATTATTTTGTTAAAACATCAAGCAATCAACTTGTGACGTGTGACATATATATAATCTATTTTTTTCCTCAACATGCATCACCATCCAAACTAAATAGTATATAAAATTGTGACTTCAGAAATGTACAAGAACAGATTTTACCTTTTTTTTTTTTTCAATTCTATTTCGCGGATTCATTTTCGTCTCGATCACTTATTTGTTTGATGAATTTGTATACTTTTTCTACTATTACCAACCTTAACGTCTAAGACAAATAAATATAATTTTGCTTCTTTTTTCCCCCTATTTTCTTGGCTGAGTGCCGAGATATTTGCTGCCTTTAGTATTTGGCTCTTTTTTTTTTTAGGGGATTATTTGGCTTTTTAAAATACCCATTTTATGCTTTCTTCTTCCTTCTAATGTAGCTATTTTTATTATTGTATTCACTACTAATATGTTTGATACACCGTATTATATTGTATTATATTATATTGTTTATATTATATACAAAAAAATATAATATAATATGATATAGTGTATTAAACTAACCCTACACTACAAATATTGTACGTATTTACCATACGTTAAGTGGACAAGTTGAGGGAACATATTGCTTAAAAACTGTAACAAGTTGCGACAAACAACCTCCTGACCTATAACGTGGGACGCCTTGGGCAGTGTCAACGTATTGGGACCCAATAATAATGGGAATAAGCCGTGGTAGAGATTTTTCAATTTTCACCGAAGCAAAGCTTCCATCTAATTTCACATCCACAAAGTCTTATTTGTACGTTGTACTTCTTGAACAGACTTGAGTTCAACTGTTCCAAGTGTGCTTCCCCGCAGGAAGAGCTGTATATGGGCAAACACATTTTCGGTCAATTTTGTGTCACAACTGAACATGAATTAATTCTTCTTCTGACAGGGGCTTGAATAACCAGTTTATCATATGAATACGTCTTTCTTTTTCTCCCCCCATGTCCCATTTTTCATTCTCAATGCAGGGGAATTTGAAAATAATATTACATATCTGTAATCTTGTAAAAATAAAAATAAAAAAAAAAAGAAAAAACATTCATAGGCCAAAGAGGAGAAATGAAATAGAATATTCATAAGACAGGCTATAATTTTTTTCTCTATTTCTTTCAATATAACATTTATAACACTAGTAAAAACAGCACTGTTGATATTTAAAAAACAACGTTGTTGTTGATCACAACTCCAGCTAAGTGGGACTCACATTCTATTAGTGCTGGTGATCAATTTTGGTTTAAGTGTAAGCCACATGTTATTGGTACCCTTATAATCGTAAATCATGGTAAATATCACTCTCTCTCTCTCTGTTTTTTCTTTTTTTTTTTTTACCCTCACTTTGATGCAAAATAACTATGCTAGCCACAAAGACCTCAGCCAGATCAACCGTCTAGGACCTTTTATTGTCATGAAGGCAACTGCATTTTTGTCATCCTTGAGAACATTAACAGCTCTTGTAAACTCCAAGTCGTCCAATTCCTCCAACTTTTGCAACTCCTCAAGGCACTTTTGGTACATAGTTTTCTCATTCAACGCCTTCCTTTGCATAGCCTTTAAGTTTGCGGCACAAAACATTTCATACAAAGCACTCCCTATTCTCTCCCTCATTTTGTAGCATGATCTTCTTCTCCGACCAGACATTATTGGAGCCTCCGATTTGCGCTTCTTACGATGCGGATCATCGTCATTGTCTTCGATTCGGATCATGGAATCCGAATCAGAAGAACTGTCATCAACTACCTGCGCCGGAAGGTTGTTTGGCTCTGACGATCTCACCGTTTCAGTGTTACTGTTTCCTTCTTCTATTGTCACATGTAGTCCACTTGGAAGTTGGTGCTTCCCAATGGCCCTTTCTCCTGCATTATATTCTCTTTGAAATAAAACTTGAACATGCAAAAATGGTTTTAAGATTTGAAAAATATATTATAAATATTACCTTCGAAGATTATGGACATTTGGTTGTAAAGAGGAAAGCTCTTGCGCCTAAAAGGCCTTGCTTCACTTTTTACCTGCAATTATATGTTTATTATGTAAGATTCTTTGATTGCGTTTAATTAAAAAAGTACGATTCTTTTCTTTACGCATTATTTATTATCTCTAAAAAAAATAAAAATTATTTACTAAAGGACGGTTTCTTCCGTAGATATTAATGGGTAGATATCTATATTTTAACTATCAAAACCGTAACAAAATGATTTTAACTAAATCTAATGATTGAAAAACGTATATTATAAGTGAGAGTGCCCATTACAAGAGAGGACCTTTTGTTAAAGATGTTTAACTTGTGAGTTTTTGAAACTTACTGCAATATAGTTGTCCCAAACTTTATCATCAGCAACAACCATTTGTCGTATTTCGTCCCATCCAAATCCTGTCTGACAAAGAAGAGTTTTGACAACGCCATAATCTTTTTTCATGACGTTATAGCGGTTTTTAATCTGGTTCTCTTCCAAGTTCATGCCAAACTTCTTGTTAAAATCTCGAGTGACCGATTTGATTACTTCGTTTTTGAATTCATTGTATGCTGTTCTTCCACAATTGTGCTGCTCAATGAAAAGCTCAACTAGATGAGCGTCACGAGATGGGGTCCACTCTGCCTTTGGGCGACCAAGAACTCCTTCCTGTGCGGCTGACATCTTTCCCACGGGAAGCTAATGGGGACCATTAGATAAGATGATGGAAAAAAAAATCAATTAAAAGTGATGAAAAATTGTCATATTAATTGTCTAATAAGCAAGCATAATGATCATGATTCTTTCCAAGAGAATAAACGATCATATAAGTCAAATGTCAGTCAGATAAAAAGATTGGTTTTCACTGTCTGGTACTCTGAGTTGTTAGCTGCCTTGTTTTCTCTCATGATGAAAACGACGCATTCTCCAAAACGAAATGAGCTATGAAAACGACGTCCATTGAAAAACGACAACAACTAAAAGACCTTTTTTTTTTTTTTTTTTTTGGCCACGATAGATCAAACTCGCCCACAATTGAAACGAGGACGGCTTGCAAGTTGCAATTGCAGGGCCTTGATTTTTTTTGGTTAATTTTGCAAATGGTTATGAAGTTTATATTTATTTTCAATTTAGTCCCTAACACTTAAAAAGTTTCATTTTAATCCTTAAGTTTTTACTTTGTTTCACTTTTGGTCTCTCCGTCAGTGGGTGTTAAATTTTTACCGGACTATTCTTTAAGTATCATACTTTGGTCTTTAATTTATTACTTTGTTATATTTTTGATTCCTCTGTTAACAATGTATTATTAAAGATTAGAACTAAAAAAAATAAAGTAAGAAACTAAATAAAACGTTTTTGATTCATGCAACTAAAATAAAAAACTATTTATATTATTTTTTAGGTGAACTTTAATTTTTTTTAAAAGGTAAAGTTGAATACTTAATACTTATATTCCGGTATTTAAAATTCTTTACTTTTAAATTAAAATTCATCGCACTAACAATCTGGTAATTTTTAATTACATGCATCAAAATCATTAAATTTAGTTTTTCATTTTAGATTTTTCAAATTTAGTCCCTAATAACTCTTAACTATAACAGAGGAACTGAAAGTGAATAAAGTAATAAATTATAGACCAAAAAGAGAATTTTAAAATTTTTGTCATTAAGTATTTAACATCTAATTAATAAAGAGACCAAAACTAAAACAAAGTAAAAGATTAAGGACTAAAATGAGAGTTTTTAAACATTGAAGACTAAACTAAGACAAGAGTAAACTTCAGAAACCATTTATGAAATTAATTTCTTTTTCTAACCGAAGACTCCACATGGAGGTTTTGGCCGGCGACCTTTGAAGAAAAAATTTACGGCCACAACGTTAGATCGCGAATTGTTTGAGTAAGGGGAAGTCAAGATTATTAATTAGGAAAATTGTAGTGGGATTAAAGGATTGGATTGTTTTGGATCTCTGCTATTCCAGTCTTATAGGTTTCCTTGTTTACTCTCCAACAAAATTAAAAATACCAAGCGACAGCAACATCAACAAACGACATATAAGACATAAACCCACGTCAAATATGAAAGAAACAATTTAATCAAGACAACGATAACGTTAAAAAACCACTTGAGGAAGCACAACATCGACAAAGACATGAAAACAATATTTGTGGCCGTCATAGAAGACTTATTAATTTACGACATAACATGAAACGGCACCTACGTATGAAGGACACCAATAAGAAACGACAACAATATCCAAGAATGGCATAGGAACCTTTCTACGTCGTAAACTTGAAAAAACGACACAAACTAACATGACCCCGCTCAGAAAACGCCAATAAATTTGTGAAACGGCAACAACTTCTAACAAACGACAAAGCGACATATTGCGAGAAGATATTGGAAACGAAATCCCGTCAAAATGGGAAAATGACGTTCGTTATAAAAAGTAGTATCAATTATCATGCGGACTGCGGAGAACAAGTAGCTCAACATTAATAACGACTAAACGATGAAGAATATTCTATTTTGATTATGTTTTAAACAAACAAAAAGAGGAAGCCATGTTCAATTAAAAAAAAAAAAAAATCTCCGGATGAAGGACTTCAAATAATCCAAAGCTTGTTCGTCCCCCCAAATCAGAACTTTAGAGCTCAGAATTTTGCAAACAACTGGAAAAAGCAATGTTTTCCCCAACTGAAGTGATGAATACATGACTCTAAGTTGAACGCATATTAAACTGACATGCATTGCATGATCAAAAGAAAATGGAAGGCTGTCACGAGAAAATTCAAACCGGAAGAGAGAGAGAGGAAAAGAAAATGCAAATGGTACGGAAAAGACATATCAAAACCTCAATCAGACAAATTTAAGAAAAAAAAAAAATCAGACGGGTATCTCATTAATGTAAAATACTACAACCTTGGGAAACTCTCTACAAATGGGCAACCTTCTTTTGTAATATCTCTTGTGACTATATAAAAATATATATATATATATAGTTTTCATATGTATGAGATGTCAAATCTCTTGCTTACCCTTACAGTTGAATTTCTAGTCTAGGCTCTTGTCCATTATTAATTTTTCCTTGTTTTCCAAGCAACCAAGTAACTAACAAAAGCTCACAAAAATGTACCTTTTAGCAAATGGTCATGTCATATGACCGTAGCTCCACCTCCGGTGACCAGTAAAGGCCGACGGCGGATAGATTCTAACGTAAGGCCTGTGAATGGAGATCAGGGTAATGGTGGGGAGGTTGCTCGGCCATGCAAGTATAAATGGAGACGGCTTCTGGTGCCACTGTCTGCTGCCACGTCATCATTACCTGTTTGATCTTGGCCGTTCAATGGTATGAATTTCTCTTCCTTGGTAGTGTATGTGTTCGTATTATTGAGGAGCTTCAAAGAGAAAATGGGAAAAAAAAAAAAGCTGATTTATTCAATTTTTAAATTGATGAACATAATTTATGACATTCTAATGTCTATTTACGACTTTTAGTTCAATGATTATACATATTTCTTTTCTTTAACTAGCTAGTTCATGAGGGATAAATTTTATCTATTTTTTTGTACAAGTACATTCATGTTTCATGGAATTTCCCTATATATCCGTTTCCACATGTAATTTGATTAAACCAATGCTACGTAGTTTACTGTGTCTCGCATATTTTAACCGTGCAATTGATAAACAGTAAAATTATAGTTTTTTACCCTCTCGCTTTCATCCTTTTACTTTCCCTAATTTAGTGCCAATTAATACCATAATTATGTCTTTACGTGAGTTGAGCTAAAGATATCTAAGGCTGTAAATCATGTCCGATTTTATAAAGGTCCTCGACCAAACCAAACCTTTATGTGTGTCAAAACAGCAAGCAATATCATAGCAGATGTATGATTGCATGCCATATCCAATTCACATAAAAGTCTTAAATAGCACTACAGATAATAAATGATATATATATATATATATGCTTTATATATATGTGTATAAAGATGTATATAAATGACTAGGAAAGTGTAAATTCAAAAAAGAAAAAAAGAAAGTTAAAGATTAAAATTTTGTCTATTTACTGTCAATTCTAACTAGGATTCCCCTGCCACACTAACAAGAAACAAAGTCGTTATCAAAGGCATCAAAAGGAAATTAATTTGCATCAAAACAGAAGAATTAGGTGAGACAGGGCCAGGACATTTTTCTTTTTCACTTTTTTTGTGATTAGCCATTGTCCAATTTGCAGCTTTAAAGTGTTACACAAAGGGCACTAAAGTGGAACATATTTTCATTAAAGATAGGATTCTTTGGTCCTAAAATTTGCTCTCCATACGGGGGCCATAAAAGGTATATCAATATTATGGTGTTTGCTGATGTATAGTTTCAATCCAATTATATTGCATCCTTCCAAAAAGATAAATATATAAATAAATAAAAAATATATATATGTTTCATCCTTAGAATTAGACAACAAACACACTTTGTCAATCGAGTTGACCACAACCAAATTGATGCCCAACAAAAAGACCAAGGACCCACTTCTTGTAATTGCATTTTAGGTTCGATAGGTTTCCAGCCTCTTGCAGCCCCTTAAGTACCAAAAAAGTGTATGTGTTCCCATGATCACCACCACCGCAACAACAAACAGCTAAAAAAATTTTCTCCATCAAAAAGAATGGAGAAAAAGTTTGACCCGTTATGGACCTATAATCATTGCCGATGATAAAAGGGCAAATTTAAAAGGATTTGAGCAAATCTTTCACTAAATTCATCCTAAAATGTATTCAGTAATAAGAAAATAAGATGCAGAAAAGTTCTATAGGGGTCTTTTTGCATTAAGGATGTTCCTAGAGGGAATTCACATGATCACTGAGAGTCGATTTATAAAAGCAAACAGAATTTGATGAGTAGTTTATGATGACTTTTTCTAGATATACATGTAAAGATATTCAAAGCAGTTTAACCTCTACACATACATTCATTATTTTCTATTATTCCATTTCAACATTAACAGTATGGTAGCTCAAGAAATTATTATCCATCATAGGTTGACTTAGCATGAAATGGGCCTAGCGTGCTAAAATTTTACCACGCTAGATTCTAATTTTTTTTCTCTTTTTGTTTCAAAAATATTTTGAAGAAATATTTCTTTTCCTTTATGTTTAGTTGGCATTATTAAAAAACTTTTCAATGATATAGCCTTTTATAATTTGGTCCCCCACTTTGTAGACTTCAAATAAGTTGGAAGACAAAACTTGTAGCAATGAACATGCTTTGTCTATACTTGTCATACTTGGACCACTCTTATTGGAACAAGGTCTTTTTCTTCTCTTTTCTCTTTCTTTATCTCGCCTTAAAGGCTTCCAATATAGTCCCAAGACATTGTTCAAAGTTGTAACATGCTTTGTCTATGTTTGTCTCACATATTCTACAAATTTAACCAAAGCCAAAAGAAAATCGCAGCTCCAATTTCCAACTCCTTTTTGGTGATGTATATATGTTTGAAACCAAATTTAATTACTACCCATTACATGATATATAGTTTTTTTCTTTTTTTCAAGTTATATGTTTCAACAAGCATACTTTGAATAGAAATTTTAAGAGATGTTTTTCAGCAGGGTATGATTGTGCCTTGAGGTTGCTTTGAAAGATGTAGAGTGGCTGAATGGGCTAATTATTCAAGGAAACATTCCACTACTCTTGTTCATCTGAATATAATGCAGAATTTTTGTGCTCAGAAATGCATTAGAATAGTCAAGGGGACACAATTCAGAGTGAGTGTTTCTGGTCATAGTAGGCTAAAATAATTAAAAATATATATATAAAAAAAAGGGACCAAAGAGAGTAGAAAATTGTGGGCTCGGCCTACAAAACCCCATAAATATGTTGCACTGCACCAAAACAAAGCCTTCTAGGTCCTGAATGCTCATGCCTGTTCTAATAATTCTATTCCTTCATTAATGTGCTGTTTATTTCTTATTTAATTTGGAGAAGACAAACACATTATGGTCTATCATTATTAGATTGATGAAGCGTCATCAATAATCTCTCCAGGTAGCCATCTCCAAATTCAAAAGAGAATTACACCCTATGCAGAGAAGTGCAGAACATATAATTTAATTATATACAAAATTGGGAAAAAGAAGAGCATATAATTTAATCCCACTTTTGATTTAGGTCCTAGATGTTTTTGGCGTTTTGTATATTACGTTATTTTACATTTTTTTAACACATTTTGTACTGTTTTTCTATTGTGTCATAGAATCCCACTTTTTTCCTTCATTTATTGTTTGTCGTTTTTTTTCTTCTTTTCCCTTTTTGTAGTATTCCTCTGTAGTGTTAGTTTCTTTTAAGCAAGCTATTTATTTGAGTTCACACGCTTGCATTAATTCGAAGATTTAATGGTGGTCAGAGAAATAAATATCTGAATTTCACGTAAAAAGATTGTTGATTCAATCCAATGGGTCTGCAACTGGCTTCCATATTAAATATAAAAGGAAAAAATATATATATATTTTTAAGGGGAAAAATTATTAACGCTTGCTTATGAAAAGAAGACAGAAGGAAGGAAAGAAAGAAAATGTGAACTTATACCCTTTTCAGTGTAAAGAAGTAAAAGAATTTGAATAATTGACTGAAGTGAGGGAGAAGGAAGCATTGCTGCTCAAAACAAAACAAAGAGAGAAAAATATTAAAAATAAAACAAGTAGAAGGGTATCATAGAAAACAAAAAAAAAAGAGAAAAATATTAAAAGAAGATGCCGTTTTCCAAGGGCACATGATCTTGCAACTCTCCAATGGCTTTCCTATATTGTCCATATATTTGTCCTTATGTGTGTACAAATAGAATATGAATAGAAACATATATATCATGAAAATAGCAAAATACATGAATGTGTAACGTAAATTTGTATTTTTATGAAATAAGATTTGTGTGTGTTTGTGTGTTTTTTTTTTTTTTTCAATTGGGGTTTGGGAATAGAGATAGGAGGAAAGAGGGGTGGATGCTCCATGTCCCCAAAGAGTTTAGGCCATGTGATGATAAAAGCAGCTTTTCTTTCTCATGTAAAGCGACCACGCCCGTTTTGCTGCAATCATGCGGTCTACTTTGTTATAATTTCCCTTCACTCTTTCCCTTGCTTATTTACCCCTCCCTAAGTACCTTGGTCTTCTACAACATTATTTCCCAAAAGGGTCTCATGCTTTTACCATTATAACCCTCCATTAAACTTTATTTTATTCCTTATATATAAAAAACACTTTGGACTGGAGTTGTTAAAAATAATTGAAAAACCGAAACCAACCTCCAATCTGACTGAAAAATCGAAAAAAATCAGTTTTAAGACAAAAACTAACCGTCACATAAATTTGACGGTTGATTTTCAGTAGAGTTTTGTTTGCCTCGGCCGGAAATCAACCCACTGAGCACTTCAACTAACTTATATTTATATATTTATCTTAGTATATTGATATAATGAAATTATGTCTTATATAATATATACAATCAAATAAATTGATTTTGTAAATTATATAATGTTGGGTTTTAGGACTTTAATACTCTAATACATTGAATTTAGACTAAAAAAAGAAAAAAACGACCACATTATTGCTTTTCAAATGTTGAGTTACTACTTGTATTATAGGTAGTTACTCTGTTGAAAACCAACCACCATAATTTGATCAACATCAGTCAAAAAACGATCTAATCTTTGTTATAGCCAGTCGATACTTGATTCATCTTTCTAAAAACCAATAACTGTTGTTCGAAAACTGGCCGACTCAAAACTTTAGAGAAAAAAAAAAGAGAGAGAGACCAATGAACACCCTTACTTTGGACTATATCATTACTACCTCAACTTGTCAAATTGAAATGGCAATATGGTGATTAAGGAAGGTTAAGAAGGTCAGATTAACAAACTGAATAAAATGTAATAATAAGCTTGGGAAGCGTGTAGACCCGCACGTGCGGACAGACAACTCAGGCTCCCTAAATAATTAGTTTAAAAATGTTATTATTGATTAGCATTAATTTTCTATTATACAATACAATTTACTTAGCAGCACTAATTTATTATTCTATATTATATCACGAGCTAAAGAACAAAGTTTTAATTACAAAAGAGGGCCCCAAAAACAAGTAGATTTCGAAAAGGGTCACATTCATTACCCACAAACAATTTTTTTTTTCTAAATATGATTAAGCTCGTCCCAAAAAGCGGATTTACTCGCTTCCCTGAACCGCTCTCTCAAAAATACCTTTCAAACAGCCTTTCCCAAGCTTCGAGAACCCCCGTCGTGTCTTGTATATATACCATTCACGAAGCCCCTTCTTCACACTAGCTCATTTCGAATCTCCATTACTCTCTCTTCCTTATATCCCACACACAACCCCATTTATATTTTTCACCATTATAGTAAAAAAAGTAAAAAGGAGAGAGAGACAGTGCAAATCAAGAAAGAATTAGGCTCTAGAGAGAGAAAGAGAGAGAAGGGGAGAGAGAGAGAGAGAGAAAGTATGGCGTCCGACAAGGTGGTGGAGACTGCGATAGTAGGGAATTATGTGGAGATGGAAACTGAAGGCAAGCCAAAAGACATGAAATCAAAACTCTCCAATTTCTTTTGGCATGGCGGCTCCGTTTATGATGCTTGGTTTAGCTGTGCTTCTAACCAGGTTCCAAATTAGTTTCTTTGGCTATTATATATGTATAAATGTATCTATTTATACATATATGTATATACACTAACATATATGTTTGCGTTTGTGTTTGTGTTTGTGTTTTTTTTTTTTTTCAGGTGGCTCAAGTTCTGTTGACGTTGCCATACTCATTTTCCCAGCTGGGAATGCTTTCCGGGATAATTTTTCAGCTCTTCTATGGCGTGATGGGAAGCTGGACGGCGTATCTCATTAGCATACTCTATGTAGAGTACAGAACCAGAAAAGAAAGAGAAAAAGTTGATTTCAGAAACCATGTCATCCAGGTAAAATATATATATATACACTGTTCAAATATTTTCACAAAGAGAGAGTTATAACATCTAAACATATGTAATTAATACAAACATTAGTTTAGTCCATGTCTCACATGGGTTAGTTTTATTTTTATTTTTTTTGGGTGTAGTGGTTTGAAGTTCTTGATGGGCTGCTTGGAAAACACTGGAGGAACGTGGGTTTGGCGTTTAACTGTACATTTCTTCTGTTTGGATCTGTCATTCAACTGATAGCTTGTGCAAGGTAATTACTTACACATCTCTGACCCCAAGTTTAACTCTTTCCTAATTTTTTTCTTATAATATTATTAGTTAGTATTTTCTCATATTAACAATGGGCTTTATACACATATTTATCCATATTTACAACTTGGGTATCTTTAATTTTTGGTTTTTTGAATTTAATTTTTATTTTTTTGCAGTAACATATATTACATAAATGATAATCTGGACAAGAGGACATGGACTTATATATTCGGAGCTTGTTGTGCCACCACAGTCTTTATTCCTTCCTTCCACAACTACAGAATCTGGTCATTCTTGGGCCTTTTGATGACCACTTACACTGCTTGGTACCTCACCGTCGCTTCCCTACTCCATGGCCAGGTAATTATACTAACATTTAATTCAATACAAATGAGAAAGACTAAAGGACAAATATAATAAACACGAGCAATTTTTTTAAAGAATGTGAATAAAGAAAAAAATTGCAGTTCTAAAAAATGTAAGTTTATAGCCCATTTGGGAGGAACAGTAAGAACTACATGTTAAAATTATATTCATAATTGTTATAGTATTTTCTCTCGTAAAATTTAAATTACAAAAAGTCAAAATTACAAAATATAAATCAAATTGTGTTCCCAAACTTGCAATCGGTTTGACGGTTTAAATTAGTATGTACTACTATAGGTTTTTTTTTTTTTCCTTTCATATCCTTTTTAGTCAAAGGACTAATGCCCTTGTCAAATTTGTGCTCCACACACAAATAGTTAACTAGTTTGACAACATACATAATCTTTGCTACTTTTAATGAGTAATATTCAGTAATATACGTAATTAATCATGTGGATTATTTGATGATACAGATAGAGGGAGTCAAGTACTCTGGTCCAACCAAGTTGGTGCTATACTTCACCGGGGCCACAAACATTCTGTACACATTCGGGGGACATGCTGTCACTGTGTAAGACAGGCTCAGATTTTTTTATTTATATATAAAAATATAATGTTTTTTTCGTTATTTTCAATTTTGCCCATTTGCTGTTTTTTTTTGTTTTTCTTTCTTTCTTTCTTTCGACTAGGGCGTGGCTTGGTTTTGTCTATCTTCCCTAGACTGGTGTTAAAATTTGTGCAGGAAACGTGGGCTAAAGTCATAACTGAAAGTGACTAAACCATCTCCTCTAATTACCAACTTTTATCAATGCACCCAAAAAAAAAAAAAAAGTTAAATGGGCCCCGATATTTTGTCGCTTTTTTTATATGCCCTTATTGCCCTTATTAGGCGTGGGTGGCAAAAGGCCCTTATTTTCGTGGGGGAGGTACCCTATGTATTCCTCTATAATTTGGAAAAAAAAGCCAATTCTCTTTTCGTCCCCTAATTGCTTCTGCTTTGCTAGTAAAGACAAAAAGAAATCCAAGGTTCTTCAATTAGATACCAAGGTTTTCCAATAATTTACAACCTCCCCTTTTCAAGGACGAAAACAAAATAAAAATAATAACAATAATTTTCTTATTTTGTCATGATTAGCCCCTGTGACAAAATTACTCAATTGTCTACCCAAATATCCCATCTTTTTGTTCACCCTTTGACCGGATTTGACTCTTGAATCTGATTCTCCACCAAAGATAATTTACACGTTTATTGCTTGATCATTAATTTACTTAAGCATATATTTTTGGCTTAATGAAAAATTACTAAAATGTTAAATAAATATTTTTTTTTGGGGGGGGGCAGGGAAATCATGCACGCCATGTGGAAGCCCCAGAAGTTCAAGGCCGTATACTTGCTGGCTACCCTGTATGTGATGACACTGACACTACCGTCCGCCTCGGCGGTTTATTGGGCATTTGGAGACATGCTTCTCAACCACTCCAACGCTTTTTCTCTGCTCCCAAAATCCCCTTTCAGAGACATGGCTGTCATTTTAATGCTTATCCACCAGGTACCACCATTATTTCAATTCTACAATTTAGGTTGAATTGATTAATAACCCCTGTATAAATGTGATTAAAATTAAAAATATTATAGCATGTAAATAAAATACTGTTAAAATAGTGGATAGAATTTAACCAACCAAAGCTGTCAAACAACTCTAACTGCGCTATCGACTATTAATAAATTGAATCAAAATTATAGTTTCAACTGTGCTTTTAAACTGATTATAAACTGAATCTGGTTTTTTATTTCTGTAATTTTTTTAAAGGAAAAAAAAAACTTTGTGAGAAATAATAAATGTTAAAATGGGAATTTGTGCAGTTCATTACATTTGGGTTTGCATGCACACCATTATACTTTGTGTGGGAGAAGGCCATTGGAATGCACGAGTGCAAGAGCTTGTGCAAGCGTGCGGCGGCGAGATTGCCTGTGGTCATCCCCATCTGGTTCTTGGCCATCGTCTTCCCTTTCTTCGGTCCCATCAACTCCACAGTTGGATCACTCCTCGTTAGCTTCACCGTCTACATCATCCCTGCCCTGGCCCACATCTTCACTTTCAAATCAGCCGCTGCCAGAGAGGTAAAAACCTCTATCCTTACTCTACTCCGAAAACCACCCAACCAAATACCCTTGTTAAAAAAAATTCTCTCTTCTTTTTAAATAAAACATGCCACGTAGGACTGATATCTGAGAAAAAGCACTGTTGTCAAAGTCAGCGTACGGTCAGACGTTTGACCGAACAGCGTATAGAGACAGGCAAAGAAAGAATTGTACCGAATATTATTAATAAATAATAGGGTTGTTGTTGTGTAGTGTTAATTAATTAAGAAGAAGCGAAGTGCTAGAAAAATTACAGAGCAATGGCGTGTGGTCACAGTCTAGCAGACCATGTCCGGCCATTTCTCCTGAACGGATAGAAGTAAATCTTATATATATAGGAATAGTGTTAAGTCACACATCCTAATTATTTTGGCATGGCATCATTTGTGAATGTAACATTGTTTATGAGTTTGCTTAATATTCAACTTGTTTAAATATAATATATAATGTTACATGATTGTATTTACTTAATACGTTTTTAAACGAAAAATGTTACACGTGTCGGTTGGACTAGTGGAAAACCATTCATGTATATTTTGTTAAGTGTTTCATTAAATGATCATTTTCTTACTTTGTTATTCGTTTCCACTAAAAGCACACAAAAAAGCGATTAAAAAAAAAGTTCTTATGATCAGGCAATATAGTACACAGTAGTGCTGAAAAGCACGAGATTCGTGCTGTATCAATGAGGCAGAATATTGGTTCGTATCTGATTCGCCGTGTCTTGGGGGGTACTCTTTAAATACCTCATCTTTCGCTGTAGTACCAAACTTTTATTGATATATATGCACATACGTTGTCCGAAAAGTTAACTGTACCAAAGTGAATTTTTGGTCCCCACGTATAATAAATGCTTTTGATGAAGTGTTTTTTGTAATATTGAACGGTTGTGATGCATTTGCAGAACGCTGTGGAGCAGCCACCTAAGTACTTCGGAGGATGGATTGGAACGTATGTGATCAACGGCTTTGTGGTGGTGTGGGTGCTGGTGGTGGGGTTCGGATTCGGTGGGTGGGCTAGCATGACAAACTTCATACACCAGATTGACACCTTTGGGCTTTTCACCAAGTGTTACCAATGCCCTCCTCCGCCCGCGGTGGCAGCAGCTGCGACTTCTCCGCTCCTTAACGCCACGGCAGCACCACCTCCGCACCACCCTCAGTTCCACCCTCACCACCTTTGATTTGTTTCCTGGACCCCACAAGATCATATAATTAATGCCTTAATGCTTCTTTCAAGTATGCTTGTTAGAACTAATTGGACCTTTGGGAGGGACAAGTCAAAGAGGGACCTTAGAAATTAAGCTCCACAAATGATATTTGTCTTTTGCTAATACTATTTCCACCCATGAAAGTGCACGCCCGTTTATTTCTCTTTCTTTTTTCTGTTTCTTTTTATTTTTTCCTCTTTATGCATCTTTTTTTTTTTTTCTGTCTTTCCCGAGTAGTTTAGGTTTTTTGTTGTGAGATCCCCAAGAAAGGAAGAAAAAAAAAGAGGAGAGATAATGTATGAATGAAATGTTCAAAAGACTTGTACTTCTAGCTTTTGATGACAATGCTTGTTACGTTCCATGTTTCAATATAAAAATTATTATCTTCTCTCTCCTTCAAAATGCACACTTGTTTTCCCCCTAATATACTTCGACTAAAAATTATAGTTTGCTCTAAGTGCTATATAAGTACTTGAGGAGAACAGAAGAGTAATTTTCGCAAGATTCTTTCTTAGCTTTTTTCTTGTATTGGTTATATACCCCATAATTACTCGAGGGGTTATAGTATATAGTTTTTTTTATTATTTAGTACAAGGGATGGAGGGTTGAAAATATTTATTTTCTCAATAATATAATGATAATTTACTATATGTTAATCATTTTTTTAGACGATAAAAAGTTTTAAGCTTAAGATTGATGAAATTGTTGAATCCTTTTCCTACAAATTGGTGGCCTTAAGAGACTCTCTTCCTCCATCTCTTGTCTCCCTCTTCTCCCTTTAACCAAACAATACATTGACTCTCTCTTCTACTAGCCACTCTCCCTCAACCCCCTCCTTCCAAACCAACACACTTTCAGGGAAGCAATTCGAGTAGAGTAGAGATACTAATGAAATCCTAAATCATAGGGCATTGTATGTAAAATTTGTAGCTAATATTTAGTCCATCACTAATCGTCTCCTAAATTTTTTGCTAGTCTCACACATATTGTCTTTCGAATTATTTTATTAGACACTACGCGTCATGTATTATCATTTAATGATACTTTATCTTCAAGTTATCTTTAATAAAGAGAGAATGAGTTTCATGCACTGCTCCTAAGGTGCTTGAAACTTAAAACGTTTTGTCGTTTTTTTACGAAACATTTTTTTTTTCATTTTCAAGAAAAACGTTTTTTTTGTTGTTTCGAACTGTTTTTTTCCCTTTTTACACTTCTGAAATATTTTTTTTCTTCTGAAACATTTTTTTTTTACTTAATAACATGTTTAATACGCTCACGTGAAACGCATGCTTCTCAACTAGTAATTTTATTAAGCATTGTAAACTATTTATTATTGGTTATTGACACTTTGTACTTCCCGATTCATAAGTCAGATTAACTTAGTCATGTGGTTTAAATGGTTTGTCATGACGGAGACACTAATAAAATTGACCATCATAGTACATTGTATATTTAGGTTTTGATTTTTAGCTACCATTTGTTGTATGCAATAGCAGTGGTGCTTGATAAAGGAGCTAGAACTGTAAAGTGTCAATTGTATGTTGTATCATGTGAGAGCTTTATACTGTTGTAATTAAAACTATGTGGTTTGAACCACAGCTCTAAATACCCTATTGGGGATGAACCGAAAACTTGAGCTTAAATCCATTGGAAGAAGAGATGAACAAAATGATAGAATTAAAGCTACAAAGTAATTAAATGCAACAAAGGACGATTGAAAGTACGAGTGTTTTGCATCTTTAACAAAAGCCGGACCCAAATTACAGCAAAAAAATAATTAGATTCACTCTGTAACATTGAAAAGCAAAATGTGCATAAAATATTGAGCATTCTCAACAATGATTGAGCATGACATTCCAATTCCCTTTTCTTTCTCTTTTGAAATCTCACCAAAACCAATTGCTCAATGTTCTTACTTTATTTTTTATATTTTTATTTTTCGCCCCAGGATTTAGGTGATGGGCACTCTGCTCCTGAAAACGATAGGTCACAAAATAAAGTTGTAAAATGCAGCAGGGAAAGAGAATGTTTTTTAATGCGCCTGTTTTTACCACATGTTTTTACTGACCCTTTTCCATGATTATAAGAAGTGGCTGGTTTTTGATAAAAGTTCTCCAAAAAAAATCTTCATCAATCGTCAAGTGAAAAAAAAGAGTGAGCTTTTGTTTGGGGGTGATAATAAGGCTGCTTTGACATTGGAAAAATGTTGGGGGTGGGAATCTCATAATCTACCGATCTCCCAAAGGTTATATATATTGTAGACAAAGTTATAAAGCTCTTTACAGTTCCCTTTTGGAGACACTATTTATGACTTTATACAAGCATGCTACCCAAGAAAAATAAAGATTAAAATAAAAGTTATCCGCCTTTTCAGTTCAAGCTAATGTTGCGTCCCTTTTGCATGGTCTCCTCCATTATCCCGAAGGTGACAAGACAATGATATCAGTAAGAGTGAGACATTGACGTGCCCTAAAAATCTCAAATTTTACACTTTTTAGCGCGTAGATAAGGGAGACTTCTCCCTTGGTGGTCGTCGGCATTTTGAAACTATTAGAACTTGTTAAAATTATTTTTTCTACAAATTTGATAGCTACAAGACAGATACTCATTAGTAGATATCTTTTTCGGTTCTCATCAAACAAATTGCCTAGGAATAGATGAGAAATAAATAGAGAAACAAAAAGCTTTTGCACATTGTAAACTATGTATGTATCTAATTGCCAAGGTGCGTGGTTTCATCGTCAAGAAAAAAATAAATTAAAGCTGCAGATCGATTTTTTTTTTTTATTTGGATCTTTTGATTCCTATTTTGTGGCCGACGGACGACGATTCTACATATGTATTTGAAAATTTGAGGTCATATATATGCCACTAGTTTTTATCATTTCTATGATTTAACATTTTGAGAAATTGTAACATATAACATTTTTTCTAAAGCAATTGAAGTAAATAAAATAATATAAAATAATAAAAATAAATAGCATATTCGACTGATTCTATTGCAGTATTTCAAATTTACCCTTTTTATCCTTTTCCCCCTAAATTTGAGATCTTTGCTTTCTCTTTCTCCCTTCCATTCTTCCTCTTTCTCCTCGACTCTCACTATTGCTGTCTCCTTTCTCTCTCTTTTCTTTGTCAACCTCTATGCGACAGACAAAAGGATCTCCAAAGCCGGTAGTGCCCGTCGTCAGAGTCGCACGGGGAGTAGGTCACCCTCGTCGCCACAGGAGCAGCGTCTGAGTCGCCTGAGTCCCTTGAGGAGCAGGTTGCGCCCGTCGCTGCATATTTCATTTTTCAGCTTTTTCTTTGGTTTTGGAAGATAGAGGTGGAGTGAGAGCAGGGATAAGTTTGGTGTTTTAGAGTGTTATAAATCTGATTGTATTAAAATTATGCTATTTATTTACTCACCTTAAATGTTATGCGATCAATTTTCAGCCTTCAAATGTTGTTATCCCCCTTCCCCCATCTCCCTTGCGTTTATATCAGCACTAGAAATGTTGCACTTGAAATTCGGCCTGTTATAAAAGCAGCCTTTATCGGCACACTAGTTTATTATCCAATGTGGTTCACTTGTCACATTTTTGTTAAATAATTTGAGTTTGAACTCTTGAGATGTTGTCTGTCATCATTTTCACTTTTTAATTTTAAGGATGGCATTAAGACGGATGTGCTACCCTTTTTGCCTCCACATCCGCCAAAGTTGGGTGCCAATTCTTTTCCCTTAAACCTTTCAACATTCTCAAAATTCAAAGTAAATTTCGTTAATTTTCAAACAATAAAATAAATTTGAGGTGGAAGAATTTAAACTTCTCCTTGTAGCGACGTCAACCTAAAACAATTATAGGAAGCCTTAAACATTTTCGCAATAAATAAGCGTTGAAATAGGCTTCAACATTTACAAAATACAATTTTTTTTAAAAAAAAAATGTATTAATGTCATGCATCGGTTCAGATTAAAATGTTTAGAAACGATCGCTCAAGAAGCAACTTAGGCAAGATCCCAAAATTAGAACAAAAAATATCAGAACTTTGCAAACCCACTAATAAAAGAAACGACAGGCTTATTACCAAAACGACTGTCGACTTTACCATAAAGAATCCAATAACGTGTCCAGGAATCGGATCGAGATATCATAACATATTTTGGTCTGGCAATGAAACCATCCAAGACACATTTTTACCAATGGCTTAAGCTTCGATAACATCCTTGAATACAGACTATATAGTAGTCAACGTATCGAGTGTCAAACGTGATATTACTACGTTAAATAAGTCCCAATAAAATTCCGCATTATCAGCCTGAAAGGGGGGAAAAATGGTGCCAAGATAGATTAGACAAAACATTGTCGATATCAATGTTGCTTATTCATCTTAATGGGGTATTGGAGCATTGGTTTGAACTCAATTAGCGTAAGCTCTCACGTGCTACAATATAAAGCAAAAGTGAACTACACTTTAAAGCTTTTATATGTTACAGTATTTTGAACTAATTGGCTCCAATGCTCCCAAACACTCTTGATAGATAACCCAAGTAAAATAGAACCTTCTGCTTATGGTAAAGTAGTAACAACAAAAGGTAGTAAAAGAGCAACTCTATTAAGGATTACGCCATTAAGCATACCTCAGGTTGTCCTCGTCAGGCTCAATTTACGCAACCAGTTTAAATCCCAGTAAGCAATTATGTCTACTCAGAGCAAGGTGGAAAGTAAAAGCCAATAAGACACCAGTCAACACTCAGACAGTTGAGTGTCCAAACAACTAGTTTACATGTATCGGAACACAATATCCTCTAACAGCATCAGTTAGATAAAGAAAACAATTTAAAGTTGTTGCTTTACTAAATCTCTAAATCGCTAGCAATGTGAGCAATATTTCAACTTGCATATAGTTTAAAAAAAAGAACATCAAATGTGGACTAATATACATCTATTTTTCCTCTAGAAATTAAAGCAGAAGTTCCTAAATATGTGAGTGCCTTGCGAAGGCAAATACAAAAGTATAGCTTGATGCAATAAAAAAGGTGATTAATTCACAAACGTGTCCCATTCAATACCTATGTTCATTTAAGAACGTCTACGCGAAAAAGGAGTGAAATCAAATGAAATAGCTAGAAAGAGAAAAATCACTATGCATTACCTTCTTCTAACACTTCGCTTCACTTCTTCCCTGCTTGCTTGTCACTGCTTTCTCCCTCATCGCCATCAAGTTTAACAAGGCTTCCCACACAAACATGCGTGTCAAAAAGTTCTAGCAAGTCTAAAACCCCTCACTTTCTCGACTTTCCCGCTATTCATATCATTCCAAAGGAATTTCTCACCATCCTGTTCCATCAGAAGTTGATCACCACCGTTCATATATGCAACAGGAACCATATAACTGAAAAGGCCGGTCACTTTTGACCGTAACACTCAAAACAGCTTACTCCAAGACTCCCCAACTCCATATTCCTTCATTACCCACACATCAACCCGGCTGTAATTGCGTGACACCGACACACAAAGGCACCCATCCAAATTCACCACTGTGATCTTCAGCCACAAGATCAAATAAGAAAATCGTATTCGACTTGTCAGATTTTCTGGTCACCGCCCAATGTAAAGTGTGACCAACAAGAACACCACACCCATAGAGGTAGTTGAACTGAACAGGAAAGTCATCAATCTTCTTCCAAGTTTGGCCTTTACACTATAAATTGAACCTTCAGGGTAACAGTTACGACCTTCAAGTTGAAATCCTTGATCATAAAGGTTCATCTTCCTCAACAACTTGTAATCGTCAGCAACAGGGTCGTACCCAAATCCCATCAAAACATGTTGTCTACTGGAAACACCAGAGAGAGAAAACAACACATGTTCAGAAATGGAAAAGTCCTGTACCTTCGAGTGGATGAGTTAATTATAGCCAAATCTCCTGCCCGATTCTCCAGAGAAAGAAGGCCGTCACAACCCCCAAGCATGTCGATACCTTTTCTGATGTATATTGGATAATGGAATTCTATGGCCGAATTAATAGCATCCAAGTCAACTAAGTAGAGGTCGCAGGTGTTTCCAAAGACGGCGCTGAGGTGGCAGTTGGTTTTGCAAGGAATGCTTAAGGTGGACATTGATGAAATCAGAACCATCGATCAGTGAGCACCATGACTTCGACACGCACCCGTAGCGCAGCAAATCCTTCATGGCTAAGTGGCTGAGAATGTTAATGATTATATCCCAAGGAAGGCTGTTCGCCATTGTTGTATCTTGTATTTTTCAGCAAAGTTAGGGCCAAAGGTTTCTACTTTCTCAGACAAATGAAACAAAATTAAAGGGAGGCCTAATCTCTATGTTTGCATAAGTGAACATTCTCTCCTGGGAAAAAAAATTATTAAATTCCACAAATTCCCTAGCGTTAACGATTATATCCTTTATAACGGAGGTTATTTTTAGTTCACTGAATGGGAATTAAGGGTTGGATCGAATTGAAAACTAGTACAGGGCATGTGCAAAATGTTGAATATTCATTCAAAATAGAAACTAAAGAAAGAGTTGAGTTTGTTTTTATATAGGGCTAATTACATAACTATGCCTCCTAATTTTATTTTTTAATTTGTTTTTCAGTTTTTAGAAACTACAAAGATATCGCTTGAATTTGAAAAACATGTTGCAAATTTGCTGCCTCATTGAACTTGTTGTTTAAAGCAAAGCCACAACTTTTTAATGCAAACGGTATTAGTTCCAAATCAAGTCCTCTACTCTTCTTTCATTTTCTCCATTTCTTTCTCAATTTCTTATTAGGTTTATTTCTAGACAAGTCTAACTGAAGGCTGTCATTTTGGTTAGCGCCTTTAAGACACAAGCAAAACAATCAATAAATGTCAAGGACGTGATTATATAATTTGTCCATTGTACAAATTCTCGAAGTAGAACCTATATTTATATATTTAAAAAAAAAAACAAGACAACCAAAACAACAACATCAACAATGCAGAATGAAGACTTGACAAAAGCAACACACAAAAGTAGAATGCCAACAACTATCAATTTCAAAGATCTTGAAAGTAAACAAGCGGGTCTTTTCCTTCACATGACCAACGTTAGATTATGATTGCCTTCAAAGCAAAACAAAGACATGGTTAATAAACAAATTTATAAACAAGACAAATTCAGTACAAAATAGTTGGAAATCTATTAATGTAATCATACCCATGGACCTTTCCTTAATAACTATACCCCGATTTTGGTTTCGATAACTACTCTGAATCACCTAATTACGTAAAGAAACCACACTCTTATCAATAAGCACATTCAATCAGCATATTTTTATAAGCATATTCAAGAAGCACATTCGATGAACATATTTAGTAGGCATTTAATTTAAAGAAAATCAGCCAAACGAATGCAATAAATAAAGTAAAAAGAAAACGGAAAAAAAAAAAGGGACAAGTTAGATGACACACCAAATTACACCACTTAAATCGCCCAAAATTTAGACTAAAATGAATACCTTATGTCCACACGCAGGCAAGAAGTAATATCCCTCAAACATCCTTCACCGCCCACAAAGACTGAAACAGCCTTTTTATACAACCAAAAAGTAATGAGAACAAATTAGAAAATAACAAACACTAAACAAGAAGCTAAATATAACAAACTAATTAGACATGGCACAAGATTATTTAAGGAACTAATAGATAAATATTTAATCTAAAACAAGAAAAAAAGTTGGCTCTCTATAGATGCCATTGCATTAAGTTTCCTTCAAATTTGATTCGTTTGCCAAGAATATAGTTCTTCAAACGGCGGCACAGTCAATTTCCATTTGTATCAACTTCGAAACTGAACATCAACTTTCATGCTCTTCATCTTCCCCCTAACATCGACATAAGGGCTTAAAAGAGTGTCCACTTTGACAACCACGCAGAAATTTATGGCCAAAAAAGCCAAATCCAATTTCAAGAACCCATCTCCTAGCTTATCACGCTGTCTAAATACAACCCAAACTCAGAAATGAATAAAAAAAGGCTTAACTAAGGAATCAGTAATAGACATAGGCCCACAACATCTCAGCCACATTGAAACAATGATCTTTCTCAATCTATCAACCCTCAAACTTCAAACGTGATCCATAAAATTCAAATTTCAGTAAATTTATTTTAAGAAGTCACCTTCTACTTCAAGATCCAGGCAATTTTCATTTTCCTTCTCTCTTTTTTCTTTTTTCTCTTTTCCCCCCTCTTTTATAGCCATTGTCCGTTCAATAGCCATAAAAGTAATTTGTTAATCCCCTACATATCTATTTCATTCCAACCAAATTCACCGAACAACAAATCCTCCATAGGTCCACGACAAGTTATCGAAGCAAAATATATATATATATATATATATTTGTAAACAAATTCAAATTTTTGCAAAATTTATAAACAAGTTCCAAGTTTTGCAATGCAATCTGAGCCAAAAAAAATCACATTTTTAAGAAAAAGGGAAAAATCCTCTAAAATGACGAAGATACAGAGAAACAAATTCAGAAACATTACACACCATCAAGCACAAAAGGCGCGAGAAGATATGCAGAGGCCGGAGGAAGCAACGAAGAGGAAGATACAAGAGAGGAGGAGAGATTGAGCGGGTTTCAGAGAGAGAAACCATTGGAAAACACCACGCCTGATATGAAGGTGTAGAGAGAAGCAGAGAGTTTTTTTTTTTTTTTTTTTCCCTTACAAGTCAAATTAACAAGCTTTCTCGTTCAAATGCAACGAGAGAGGAGGAGGGAGGAGCTGATACAGAGATTGATAAGAAGGGTTGAGAGACAGTGAGAAGAAGAGGGAAACGTTCAGCGAAAAAAAAAAAAAAAAAAAAAGCAAAACAAACAAACAAGAGAAAATTATACGTTACATCGCCCTTTAAAAAACAAAAGGAGTGATATTTATTTCGGTCACGTGTAATTGGATCTTAGTCCAAACTCCTTTGCAGCTCTTTGCCAGGTCTGATAAATATTACGTCTATGTACTGTTTTTTAATTTTACAACGTTATTGAAAAAGTTTAAAACATACGATTATTATAAAAATATATATATTATTGTTTTTAAATATTTTAAGTGAAAATTAAACAAATATTTGTTATTTAAATATATTATATCCTCTTTAGGAATGAGAAATAATATAGAAAAAAAAAAGAAGAAAATTATAGAACCAAAATAATAGCAGTAAAAAAGTGGCATTCCACTTATGTACTCTCTTTGCCACCTCTATTATTGAAGTGGCATAAAATAAAAATATTTTCGTTATATGCTATCTATTTTATAATTGGATTGATTTATGTCTCGTATTCAAAAACTATTTAAAAATATACCGTAAATATATAAGTAACAGTTCATATACTAATCAAAATGCTCATAAACTAAACCTAGTTTTTTATTCCTTTCTTTTTATTTCTCTTTCTCTCTTTGAATATTGGCTAATCTTTAAGGGTGTATTTAGGTATTTTTAATATAAGTAATGACATGGCTGTGACATTTTCTACATTGTTTTCCATGACATAATCATCCAAACTTAAAATTTATTGCATTTTTGTAAAGGGACCCATAAAATATGCCGTTTGTCCATGTAGGCCCAACTTGAATGACTTCTTTAGTACTACTTTCTACGATTTACGCGCTCCATCAATCAAATTGACAAATCTCGTTTTTGTAGTACAGCTTTTTAATTTTACAACTCCTATGAGAATTTTTGAAACATACCACTTTCAAATAATATTATCATAGAATTAACCTCAAATATTTTGAATTAAGGTTATGTAACACCTAAAAATTTCTAAGTGTATTATATATGGAATAATTAAGAATTATGATTAAATAATTTAAGTATAAATTTTGTGAGCTAAATTTTAAGCTAAAAAATTTGTTCAAAATTTAAGAAGCAATTTTAGCGTTACAAGAATTATCGTTTGAATCTAATTTTTATGATAAATTTCATAAAAGTAAATATGAATTTTCAATATCATGCCACAAGTCCTAAGTAAAGTATGAATTATATGAAATGTGAGCTAATTGCTTAGCAAAAGGAATTTGGGATTTTTTTTAAGAAAAGGACGTTAAGGGCGGCAAAATCATTAAGATTTTAGTATTAGAGGTCAAAACCTTAAGGTTTTGCTGAAATGGATTTTTCTCGAAAAGAAAACCGATGTTTTGTTTTTTTGCAACATTACGAGTTGTAAGGAAATATAAGTTTTTGTTTTTAACGGGTCTTGAGGGTTTTTTAAGACTAGTTAAGGGAAAAATAGTTATTTTTTATAAAAGACTAAAATAAACCTCGAAACACTCGATTTAAGAAAATGCCTTTTAGCGGGAGTTTTTATGTAACTCGTAAGTAAAGGGATGGTGAAGTAAAAACGATAACTTTAGTCTGGTTATGTGACTTACGAAAACCCTTTTAAGGGTAAAATCATCATTTTTGATACCCTTCGAATTAACGAAATGCCCTTAAACGAAAAATATTCTGTAATATGTTAAGTAATAAAATTGTCAAGTAAGATAAAAAATTTGACTAAAGGAAGTTCATGTTATGTAAAGGAAAGGTAGATAAATAAGAAACAAGGTTAAGTAAAAGGAATGAAAGGTTAACGTTTAAGTTCCGCTATCGATCAAATAACTCGATAAAAAGTTAGCTAATAGTCGGGTGTCATTTAAACATTACACAAAGCCGACTTATAAAAGGAAAATGATACACTAATACCTTTAGAGCGCTACTTATGTAAGTTTCAAACCTCACCTATGGCATGAAAAAAAAAAAGATTTTCAAATGCTTTTTATGTTTGAAGTATATTTGCGTTTGTTATGCATAATTTTTTAAACGTACAAGTTATGATTTGTAATGTATTTGCATTTGTTATGTTTAACATTTCAAAGGTAAGTTATAGCATCAAGCACGTTTAGCATTAAGGTAGATGCTCACTAAAGCTTACAATAAGGTAAATCAATTATGATAATTAAAGTATCATACCAACCTCCTAGATGCTAGGTATACAAGTTATGTTAAAGTTATGGCTACGTTGTTGAATGGTCTTAAGTCTTCCACCAGGAAAGCGTTATGTTTATGATTTTTTAATTAATGATATTGGTACGAACACTTAAGCCCTCAAGATAAATAAATGTTAAGAATGATAATAAGAAGTTTGAGTGAGTTATGAATGATAATAAAAGTTTATAATTAGATGTTCATAAATGAGTATAAATGAAATCATGCATTCTAACCTTGTTTTCATTTCTTTCCATGATACTTGTTTATGAAAAACAATTTAAGAAATGTTTTACGATAAATATTTATGAAAAACATTTTATGAAAAATGTTTACAAGAAAAGTTTTATCAGAAAAGTTTAAAAGCAATATTTTAAGATGAATGTTTTCAATGTTTTATGAGTTTATGTTTGAATTTATTGAGCGAAAGCTCATTACAAATTCCTTCATACTGTAGGTAGTTATACGGGAGACCAGTATAACTAGTTGAAGAGTTCAGTATGGCGGTAAGACAGAGACGAAGATTGGGTATAGATAAGAAATTTTCTACTATTTGAAATAGTGTTATAAAAGTTTTAAGAAAGTGAATATTTAAAGAAATGTTTTACAAAAAAATTTATAATATATACTTTACGGAATGTTTTGAATTATTATAAAGTTAAGTTTTAAACTATATTTCAGTTTATATTGTTACAAAAGTCGCAACGCTTTTAAGAATATTTTTAAGCATGTTTAAAAGAAAAAAATTTACTTAATATTTTTCTTACTAGTGAGTATAAGATTAATGTTAAGAAAATAAGATTAAGAAAGCTAAGTGACGGCCTAGAAAGACGGGTCGTTATAAGTTAAACAAATATGTATTGTTTGAGGTTATCTTAGCCTTTTTTTGCTTGTGAGAAATAATATAAATAAAAGGAAGTATAAAAAAAAGATAGAAGACAAAAGTGTAATGGTAAAAAATTGGATCCCAACTAATTTACTCTTAGGATAAAGTTGCTTTTAGATATGTTTTAATGGATATACGAATCGAGTTTGATTTTTATGAACTCTTTTAAAACAAATCATATTGTTAATGCTTCTCAAAAGCTTTTTTCATTTACATTTTTAACCTTTTTATTTGAACAAATCATGAATTCAATTTATATTATTGTATTATATTAATTTTCATACCACTAAAATTTTTTGATTTATTTAACCAAATAAGTTATAAAGCTCTTCTAAAATTACCATGTACTATCCAAATAGTAATCAAGAAACCAAAAGTCTTGACTTATTTTCTCTTCTTCCATCGTTAAAAGTAAAGGCATAAACTTTATTTACTATTACATCTCCTAAGCAAATGGGAAATTCTACAATATCATCACCCTAATGTAGAGACTAATGGATCCATTCATCACGCTGGGCTATTTCTATCAGACGACTAATATTCAACGGACTACAATTTTCTAGTAGATAGAGCACTTAGGGAGTGGAAGTGCACCCTCATTTTTTAAAGTTGATGCAAAATTTGATCAAGGATTTCCTTTACTCTAATACATAGGTTGCATAATCTAAAACTCAGAGCCCGTTTGTTTCAACATTCAAATAATTCAAACTTAAAATTTTTCATAAAAAAGAAAACTGATCTTTGGTTTAGATCTTTGATTTAACAGTTTAAATATATATTTTTGAACACCTCCCTGTTGTTTTCAACATTTTGAATCCATATTTTTAACAAGTATTTCTGTTAAGCAAAATTTTAAACTAATGTTTTATAGAGTGTTTGGCATATTATAAGAACTTTACACTCTTAGCTATTTTTTTTGCATTACAATGTAGCAAGTGAGGTTTATTTTATTATTTCTTTTGAACTTAGGGAGAGAGGGAATTCAATCTATTCACTTTTAGGTAGAGTCAAATATCCCTACAACTATAATAAGTAAGAGCTTTACATTGCCGTGGTTCAAAAGTAACTGTTCTACCCTTTGATTCTAATTTGACCCCTTATATCCCTTGTATCCCTAATTGATGCCGATGATCATTTATATAGCAAAGATGCTTAGAAGCATTTGATCTGGATCAGACGGTTTACAGCACTCACCGCATGTTTAAACTCCCTTCACATACTTTGAAATTGAAAAAGAAAAAGACAAAGGAAAAGAAGGGAAAAAATCAGGTGCTTCCATGTGCTCCGTCGTACGATGAATTGGCGCCAGGAGCTCCGTACGATGAATTGGGTCCAGTACAATACATGCCAATTTTCGTGTCGTTCCTCCTCTTGTTCTCTATTTATTTGGTTTTTCCTTTTTTGTTTTAATTTTTATTTTGTGTGTGTGGCTAGAATAAAAGTTGTATCCATGTAAGGTTCAAGGAGATTTCAAAAATTTCGGTCAAATATCCAACTCAAACTATGCATGTTTGGCATCTTTGTCATGAAAAGAAAGTTATTTTTGCTGCCGATTTGGTAGATTAGATAAACAATTGGGGAGCTAAAACTTGTAGTTCTAATAATTATTATTTTCCTTCTCTCAGAAAACAAATCCCTAATCATAATGGAAACTAGAAACAAGACAGTTTAAAAGAAAAAAAATAAGAAAACAATCCGATTGGACAATAGGGTTGATTGAATTATTAATGAATATGGCCGTACACTAATCAGTCAAAATCCCATTTTTCCAAGAAAAGGAATGGTCAGAGAGACCCATCTCGCCTGTGCGAAAAAAGAAAGATCAAAAGCTCCAAGGCATCCCTTCCACGACAAGTTCTGATAGTCCAACAAAGTAATAATACTGATCGACCCATTTCATACCAAAAAAAAAAAAAAAAAGTCTGCTTTTCTTTTTCCTCTACCAAACCAATAAAATAACCACAACTTGTGAATGTTTAGATAAAGCATCAACTCTGCGAAGAACATAACCCACAATTATTTTATTTCATTTCGTTTCCACGAGAATCACAATCTAGCAAGCGTCAAATTAGATTACTTCAAACCAAAAAAAAAAAAAAAAACCAGAAGATCAAGAGAATTGACTACTAAACACTGGCATATATTATATTAATATTTTGTGTATACACACTTGGAAAACATTGCGAGAGTAAGCAAGCTCACTACTAAACAACATATACGGTGCCCATACCCAAAACATGAAAATCATGAAAATAAAAAAAGAGAAGATCATTAAGAAAAAACGCATCAAACCCATAACCAAAAAGAAAAAAAAAAACCCCAAAAGGTAACAAACACAGTGTCCCTCCGTGGTCCAAAAGTTGAAAACTAAGCTCCGAAATAAAACCAAATTTAAAATTAAACACCTATAACAGCCACCTAATTTTAGTACTAAATACTGCTTAACGACCACCACCGTTAGGACAGTCCCTGGCGAAATGCCCGGACGCACCACAGTTGAAGCAGTTCCCTCCGCCACCTCCACCTCCACCGCCGCCGCTGTACCTTCCTCCTCCACCGCCCTGGTAACAGTCCTTCGCCATGTGTCCAGTCTCGCCGCACTTGAAGCAAGCGCCGCCGCCGCCGCCGCCACCTCCTCCGCCGTAACCTCCGCCTCCTCTGCCACCGCCACGTCCACCTCCACCTCCGTAGCCTCCTCCTCCGCCATATCCGCCACCATAACCACCGCGGAAGCCTCTACCGCCTGCTCCTCTACCTCCACCGCCGGAAAGTCCGCCGGGGCGGGTTCCTTGAACCGGAGACTCGTCAGGGCCAGTGACGTCGACGGCCTTGGTGCGGCCATCCGGATCTGACTCGATCACGAACTCGACGGTCTCGCCGTCGGCGAGGGAGCGGAAGCCGTCAGAGCGGATCGAGGACTGGTGGACGAAGAGCTCGTCGCCGCCATCGTTGGGGGTGATGAAACCGTAGCCCTTCTGGTCACTAAACCACTTCACGATGCCAGTCACTCTCACGACGCCGCTCTCTCTCTCTCCCATCTTTCTCTGTCTTCTTCAGCTCGCAAAACCCTAAAAACCGAACCACAAACCCACCGCCTAGTCTCTCTCTAGATTTCTCTCTCCTACTGACTCATTCCGTGTGTCATAAAATGAATTTTGGGTTTATGGGTTGAAAATGGTCTCTGCAGGTACTCTCTCTTATATATCCAAAAACTATTGCCACTTCACCCAAAGAAAATACTATAATAAGCGGATTTTTTACTAATTATTTTGCCAAATTAAGGTGGGCCTATGGGTAGGGCCCATTTGCTCTTTTTCATATTTCTATTTTCTTTCGTTTTTTTTTTCCTTAAAATAAAACTTGCCTTCTTTGGAAATGCAAGCGATGTCCTGTTGTGATTAATGTGATACTGTGGCTGGGGTTTTATTTTAAAATCAAGGGAAACGATGTTTGACTAGGACTGGAAGTGGATTGGTCTGAATTTATTTTTCTCCGTTTACCGTGTGACACATGGACATCAAAATATCTTCCCCAAGACGTTTCAGACAAAAGGACATGGCGCAACTCTGGGGAATCACGAGATAGGCACTTAAAAAATAGGCAATTTATCTTGTAGGAGCCTTATTTTTTTTTTACTCGTAGGGTTGTTTTTATAGTCTCTTTGGTAAAAATAGTTTTAATTAATTTTTAAATTAAAAATAATATAAAATTTTTATATATTATAATAAATAAAAAAAATTATTGTAGTATAAAGTTTTTATACGCTATAATATTTATAGTTTTAACCAATGATTTTAATTGTTGTGTCAAACATTTTATTAGATGGTACATTTATATAAACAAGTTATTTTGACTGTATTTAACGGTTTCGAAACATACACCACCAAAAAAGTTTTTATAAAAATTTTCCTAAAAAAAATATAATATCCGTCTCTATCATTATGTAGAAAATATAGCCTTTGTTTGTTTTTGTTCTCAAAATTGCTAGAAATGTTTTTGTATGTTTTTGGAGACAAATTTTAAAAACATTCTCAACACAATTATTAATTTTTTTTTAAAACAAAAATATTTTTACTTATTTTAAAAACAATACCAAACAGTTTCATAGTTTTCCTTGTATGTAATAGTTGAAAATAAATCATACTAATTGACTGTTCGTACCGTCGGAGACCCTTATCCTTAAAACATAATTTTCTCCTTCTAAGAAATTTTTATAGATGTCATATTTTTAAACTTATGTTTTATAAATGTCATGAATGTTTTAATAAAGTATAATTTAAACAAATAATATAAATAATAGTTTGACCAACGTTTTTAAACATGACCTCAATAAAAACTACATTTAAAAAATGTAACATAACATGATATGTAATATTCTCTTTCCCCAAACTGTCTAAACTGTCTTCCTCCTTTATGGATAAGCCTTCTCTCTTATTTGTTTAACCTGCACGTGCGGCTGTTATAGACACGTGATAGTCTTTTCTTTTTTTACAGAATAAATAAATAAACTATAGGTTTGGTCATAGTATACTGTCACTATGCGTTATAATTGTGTGTTCTCTAAGGTTTTATTCATTAATTATCCCATTTTTGGAGCGTTTTATAACGGGAATACTTATGACCTAGTATTGGAAAAAAATCAAAATCATGTTCAACTTAAAAATAATCAAGCATATGACGACTAAAAAGAAAGAGTTTTCTTTCGGTGAGCTCTGCAAGGGTTAGGAAAAGAGAAGCTCTGAGACTTTTTTGGAGTGTAAGCGCCACCTCTTCTCTTCAGGCCCAAATCCAGATGCCGCCCCTGAGCAGGCCGCCAAGGCTTGGACTGTGTGAGGGGGGAGGTGGGGCCGAGACGTGGCGAAAAGAGGGGGAACTGGGATAGAAGTTTCTCTGCAACTGTGGCTACCGATGAGTGGAGAGTTGGCGGTCTTCTGAGCCGACGAGTTTGGGCTAACGCTTATGGAGGGCAGCGACGGCATCCATTGCAAGGACTTTTATAGAGTCGTGAGCTTGGGGTGCTGGCCAGGACAGCGGGGAGTGTGGGGGGGGGGGAGAGGGAGAGGTACCGTTCTGAGGGAGGGCTGTTGGTGGTGATCTAGATCCGGCGACGGCAGCAGGATGAGGGCAGCCATGGTCCAGCCCTTTGAGTACCAGTTTTGAGACTGGAATCAAATAGATCGATGAGTGGAGGTGGGAATCGTCAAGTTTGGGCTAACCCACGAGCGAACGGAGGCGGACGTGGCGGTGGCGACTACGGCGAAGGAATACACCCTGACCGGCATCCTTTGTTTTTGCTTTTGTTTGTATTGTATTTTTGCTTTTGTTATTTTTGATATGTAATAAAGAAGGTCCTGTTGTTTATGTGTCTCCCTTATCCAGCAAGGGCTATAAGGGAGTAAATGTCTGACTAGGCAGTCACCTATGCCTTATAGCTTGTACCCTCGGCATGAGGGATTCGTCTGGAGTCCCGTTAGGGATAAGACTATGGCTCAACCGGAGCCCATTTGTTTGACCAAAACAAACGATCGGCCTATTTTCAAGAGAAGTCCTTTTTTCAAGTTAAGGTACGGTTATATTGTTCAGTTAGTCATACAAGTGACACCTTTTTGTTGGCCTTGATTTTGTACTGTATTTTTTGCCCTTTAGTAGCTCCCTAATGAAACTCTCATAGCCAACCATTACCTTAAAAAAAAATTAAAGAACACCCAAACTGACAAGATAGTCCCTCGTACCCTACTATATTTTTTCGTTTGGTAAATGACTTTAAATTAATGATTTAATTTAAGTTAATATGATTTAAATTAAGATTTGAGTTAGTGATTTGAATTGTTATTCGAATTAACGTTTGGATGTGCATTTAAGTTTTAATCTTAGTATGAAATAAAATTGAAATTAGTGTTTAGAGAGATAGTAAAGATAGTTTTTGATTTCATAAGTGTTTGTAAGAGTGGTGGGAACAACTTTTACTGTAGAATGTGAGAACTTTTTACTGTAGCAAATTTTTTTATTGTTACTGTAACATGTGAGAAATTTTTACTGTTCATAACTGATATTGTGGTGAGAACCATAATTGCCAAACAGGGCTTTAGTAATAAATTTAATAAAATCTTAATGTTAATGCTCTTAAAAATATGCAACATAGATCTTGATTTATTCCTTCCTTCATTATAAACACAGTGAAAAAAGAATAATCTCAATTGAATATCAAACGAAGAAGTTACGATTTTTTTTCAAATATAAAAGAGAGAATTTTAATTTTTACTGTAGCAAATATATCTGAGTATCAAAAGTTTAAAAGGAGACAAGAATCTTAAAAACTTAAATTCTTGATACTTAAATAATTTAAATTTTTTAAAAAATAAATATATATTTAAAAATTTTTGATACTTAAATTTAAATTTAAGTATATAG
The DNA here is from genome assembly GCA_946598075.1 of Artocarpus hirsutus. NCBI lineage: Eukaryota > Viridiplantae > Streptophyta > Magnoliopsida > Rosales > Moraceae > Artocarpus > Artocarpus hirsutus. The sequence goes on along the minus strand of CAMOHE010043892.1, from coordinate 4,438 downwards.
AGTTTACAAAATCCATGAAACCAACGTATGTGTAATTCTCATAATTATTTAAGTAAAAAACCGAAGAGACTTAAATAGTTAAAAGCACTACCCCACAATAATAATAAAAAAAAGTAAAAGGCACTCCTTTCTCCAACGAAATGGACACATCAAATTTGAATAAACAACACAATGCCATTGAATATCACATCAAGATGGCCATCCAATCAAGGCAAGTTTTTTCCTTCTCCGATGGGTTTGCAGGCTGATAAAATGAAAATCACATTTTTTTTTATAAATACGACAACTAAAAACAAACAGTTATTGTTACTTTTTTTAATACATATAGAGGGAAAATCTCATTCTTTATTGAGGCTTATTATATGTTGATACGGTGTTTGTCGTTTTACTAAAAAAAACAAAGTAAATATTTTACATATTATAATAAAAAATAAAAAAAATTATTATTAGTAAAATTTTTATATGTTATAATGTTTTAAACTAAAAAATTAGTTTTGATTATATTTAGCAAATACCTTATAAAAATTTATTTATTATTTATTTTTTTTGGTATACTTTTTTATGCTTTATCATTTTTAATTGCTTTCAAAGAAAAGACAAAGAAATGCATTTTCGAGAATTTGAATAATAGGGATTTCATTTTTTTAATATTTTTGAGTATCAATAACAAACAAAAATATATAATATTTGTGTAAATTTAACATAATTTTATTTTTTAAATTTGATAGTTTATAATTTTTTGTATATTTTTATATCTTATTATAAAATATTTTATATATTTTTAACTTAATTATCATAAAATTACATATATTTTTTCCTCAGGAATAAACTTGTATGTTTGTTACCTTATTACTATTAAAAAAATCCCTTGTATGATTTTTAAAAGGTGTTAGTTGTATTTTTTTTTTCTCTTTTGTACATTATCTTTATTTACTGTTTGACAATGTGAACTCTATTATGTTATTTTTTTGTTTAAATAATAATTTATAATATTAATAGGTTTAACATGTAATACAATAACTATAGACAATGTAAAAGACATTAAAAAGAGAGGGTTGTTTTTCTATGTTTCTGTCCATACCTTTTTTGTTTTTTCCTTTAATTTTCCTATTTTTAATTCCATACTTATTCCTCTAATTGCCAGGAGTAAAACAAAAGAGAAGAAATCCAATTGAATAAGGCTGGTCAAAGAGAAAGTTGACACGTCTTATCGATTTGATGGGTGTAGTCCTTCCAACAGAGAAAAGGCTTTTCAAACTTCCATGACCCGTGTGAAAAAGGTTGAAAGGCAAAGCGATAAATAAAGAGAAATTTCCAAGAATGTCAAAAAAAAAAAAAAAAAAAAAAAAAAAAACTCTGCTCAGACATTGAAGCGTTAATTGTGCCAAAATATTAACCAAAAGATAGGGAATGGCGTATATATTTGCTACCGACGGGGTATGTGACAAGGTAGTTACAATTTTAAGTTTAAAACTTGAGAATTTTATATTAAAATAAGTTTTTGTTTTTTTTACTAGTTTTATATTATAGTTAGTTAGAACTAAACTTTATATTAAAATAAGTTTTTGTTTTTTTTACTAGTTTTATATTATAGTTAGTTAGAACTAATTAGTTCTAACTGACATTTTAAACACAAGCTTAAAACTCAATAAAAAATAACAAAAATTTAATTTATAAAATTGTAATATAACTTCAAAAACATATAAAAAATATTGACATACCACCTAATTTTCACGATACTTAAACAATCGTAAAAATCCTTTGAAAAATGGGTGGGATGACACGGTCATAATGGTGAGTTTTTATTTTGGTAGTGTTTTTATTTTAATTTTTGTTTATAAAAAAATCTGAAAATGAAAATGTTTTAAAAAATATACTAAGACTGTTTTTGAAATTGTGTTTGATTGTATATAGTTATATGTTTTGAAACACAAATAATTTTCTAATAAAAAATTATTAATGTAAAAAAAACCCAAATTTAATATTTAAAACTAATTATTGATATATTATGTATATTTTTTTTATTATTATTTAAAAATTATGCGGCGGAGATCGACGGCCACTAGGGCGTGGAGATCGGAGACAATAGTCCTCTCGTAAGATGACATGCTGGCCAATCTTCAACAATGTAGGCGCTTGATGGAGTGAGTGGGCTTCGATGGTGTGGGTGCTCGACAAGGATCACTGGAGAGATGATGGGGTGGGAGGAGGACAACGATTTGGGTCGCCTGCGAGGAGAGGTCTGGCGTCGGAAGCCGAGGGGAGGGGTCTGGTCAAATTGAGGGAGTGGGAAAGGAGTGATTTATGTTTTGAAAATTTTGAAAACATGTATTTTTGTTTTCAAAAGTTGAAGAAAAGTAAGGAAATCTTTGAAAAAATTTTCATTTTTATTTTCCACAAAAATTTAAACAAACACGCTTTCAAAAATTTTTTTATTTTTTGTGATTTAAAAAATGGAAAAAACATTTCAAAAATAAAACCAAACAGCACATAAGTTTGAGTGATTTTGAAAACAATCTGGAGGAAAAAAGCTTCTTTGTAAGTGAGAAGATGATGAACATGTTCAGGTTTCTCGGAACTTTATAAACGACCCTGAAGTTAGTAAACTCTCCAAGTTCTCAAGCTTGAATAGAAAGCCCAAATTCTCAAGATTGTTAGGATCTTAAGAGTTGGGATCCCTCTAATGCTTAGTGATGGGCTCTATTTGTAGTGGAAATGCTCAACATTCTTGACAACTGCTTATCGCATTTGGTAAGTATAGTTAGAATAATTTTTTAGTTTAAAATACTGCAACATATAAGAGCTTTATATTGTAATAATTTTTTGTCTTTTTACTATAATATATGAGAATTTTTTACTATTTAATAACAAAATAGTTGATTCTAAGTATGGTTGCCAAACCCCCTTTAAATCCTATATTTGACGTGATGAATGGTCTACGGAGACTAAAGCTTAAGTAATCTCATAAATGTGGTAAAGTATTGTTTCGAAGGTGATGATTGCTTTGGAAGTACTTGGACTATCACGGTTTGAAGGGATCACAAGGGACCTAATTAAGCAAAGGTCTTTCTTATTTTCATGTCCGAAGGTTTTATGTGTGGAAGGCAATTATCGAGCTCTACAGCTCTTGTCTAATTAGAGCATTTAAGAATGCAGTTAAAATTAATAAATGTAGTTTCAACCAACTTTTGTTATAATCTTTTTTCTTATATAATTTGAATTTAAAGTTGGCTAGAGTCGCATTTTATTTCACTCCATAACCATGCCAGGGCATCTCAGCGTGTAACTGGGCTTTAGATGCTAATTGTCTTTTACCGAACCGAGGAGTGGTTTTCTCGTGTTTTGAAATGAGGACTGGAATGTGCTTGGATTATTGGATGCCAGGGAGAAAGCATTGGAAGACTTAGAGTATCTTAAAAATGTTTTTATTAAAATAGTAATTATTTTAATAATATTATATACCATGCTACATAATTACATAGTAATTATGTTCTTGATATCATTTTAAAACATTTATATAATTTATAAAATAGAGTCATATTTTGAGTCAATAAACATAATTTGTCCATTTATCTCAATAGCCTTTTGGATGCTAAGATCACCAAAGGCAAGTACTTGGCCCGACTTTGGGTTACTGAGGTAAGGGGACGGGTCTCTTAGCTATTTCTTCATCACCCATTAATCTTAACAAGTCTAATTTAGGTGTCTGTTTGACACTTCAGTTTTAACTCATCAGTTCTAATTATATAGAGCTCTCAATAGTGTAAAAAACAAAAGGTTATTATAATATAAAGTTTTCATATATTATAGTTCTTAAACTTAAAACTTCAGTTACAATTTAAATACCAAATGGCCTATAAAACCTTTAAATGTGATAAAACAAAGACTAAAAGTAAACGGATCTATTTAATTACTCATGACCAACCAAGCGATGTTCTACGAGCGTGACTTGAGCATACGGACGAGGCCGATTCACGTAACTAGATGGAAAGATGGGCTTGGGCCTCAAGAAAGGGCTTGTTGCCAATACGGGTGTTAACAAAGGTCTTTTCTGGAAAGAAGAAGAAGAAGAAGAAAAGAATTCATCTTTCTCGAGATGTCTTTATTTGCTGCCCAGATCCGATCCGTACCGTGCGCCCTTTTTTTTTTAATGTTTCTTTCTTACCACGTCGTTTTGTCCTATGTGATATGTATACAACATGTCGTTTGACACAAGGAGTTTCTAAATTGTTTCTTAGGCGCGGTCATTTTCGCGAGTTTATTGTCGAATGAACCGTTGTCTTTTTCTTTTTTAACCAATCAAGCAAACGACATGCCGTTTAAGAGTGAGTGTTCTTAAAGTCCTTTTTTTGTTTTTCGTACTGCATGCTTGATGAAATGACGCTTGAAGCGAAGTTTGTTTCCTCGGATTTTGTTTTTCAAGTGTCGTTTTTTTTTT
>CAMOHE010043890.1:369-17641 GCA_946598075.1 Artocarpus hirsutus | reverse complement strand
AAGTCCGCTAGGCAAAGTCAACTCATATGTTCCTATAGCTACAACAGCAACTCTTGCTCCATTTCCAACTTGTAGGTCCACTTCACCTTTAGCCAAGATTCTACTCCTTTTAAGACCCTGTACATTAGTACAAATGTGAGACCCAGATCCAGTATCTAATACCCAGGAATCAAAAGTAGACAAATTGACTTCAATAACATAAATACCTGAAGGAGTAGTCACACTACTCTTCTTCTTCTTGAGATCATCCAAATAGAGCTTGCAGTTTCTTTTCCAATGACCAGGCTCATTGCAGAAAAAGCATACTCCCTCCTTTAGTGGTTTAGCCTTAGGTTCAAGATTGGGCTTGGGGTTAGGCTTGGGCTTCTTAAAGTCCTTGGGAGCCTTATTCTTGCTCTTACCTTTCCTTTCCTTTTTATACCTCTCCCTTTATCAACCATCAGAACATTTTTGGTATTCTTAATGTTATATTCAACAGTCTTAAGCATCCCATACAACTCAGAAACAGTCTTCTCCATATTATGCATGTTGTAGTTCATAACGAACCCATCATAAGCATCTGGCAAAGATTGGAGAATGATGTCAACAGCCAGCTCTTGGCTAATCTCAAGACCAAGTTTCCACAAATGATTAAGATGACCCTTCATCTTAAGAACATGAGGACTCACTGAACTGCCAGCAGTCAACTTGCACGAGTGTAATGCCTTTAAGGTGTCAAACCTCTCAATTCTAGCTTTCTCTTGGAACATTTCCTTGAGATGGTCTATCATGGTATAAGCCTCCATTTCCATTAGTTGCTTCCGAAGCTCTGATTCCATGCTTCCAAGCATGAGGCAAGTGACATCAATAGAGTCATTGAGATGCTTACTGTGAGAATCCTTTTGAGCTCTAGGAGCATTAGCAGCTGGTTCATTAAGGATAGGTTGATCAAGGACATATTCCTTCCTCTCTTGCTTAAGAACAATTCTCAAGTTTCTATACCAGTCAAGGAAGTTAGTCTCATTGAGCTTATCCTTCTCATGGATCATTCGTAGTGACAAGTTAGATGTGGTGTTTGATGCCATTATCTACAACAAATATATGTACACAGAGTACTTAGCATTTTATTAAAAAAAATTTAACAAGGCATAATTTAAATCCCACTAATTTTATCAAATTGATAACCCTCAATATTAATTTGGCAATCACAACAATTGTAATTTTAGTGGGCCAAGATCCATATTTCACCTCACTTTAAGTAAGATTTGGCTTATCACCTAAAGTATGATTATTTAAGTAGGTAACACTTTACCAATTACATCTTATGTAACTCTTTGATAAATATGGGATTTGACATCACATGTCTTGGCTAATTAAAATCCCATCTAATGCTTTGGGTTCAAAACCATTTTGATAACCTAGTTAAGTCTAACCATTTCAAACATATAGATATCATTATTATCCATATTGTCTTACCTAGATGGATTAACACACCCTGCTTTAGCAAAACCTATGTTTAGCAATCCAAGTCTTAACAAATGTTAAATTATGGAAGGCATTTTAATGACTTAATATTAAGTGAGGGTTCTACTTTTTTTTTATTTTATTGTTTATTATTATGTCACATCACATACATAGCATCATATACACAGCATCACATACATAGCATAATAATAACATAATAAGCGTGTCATAGCATGGCCTAAATCTAGATTGATCTTCATAAGCCAATATGAAGGTTAATGGTCAATCCTAGGTAATCTTCATCTCCATGGATTTCCTTAGATTGCCATGAATGGACTCCACCTTGAGCCTTTATCTTGGGCCTCCATCTATCTTGATCTTGGGCTTTGATTTTACATTACAAATTACAATCTAAACTATTCTATTTCTACTAAATAAATAAATAAATTACAACAAATTGAAAAACAACACACAGGCTGTATTTAAAATTACAAACCCAAAATAAAATTAAATAAAACTTGCCAATCACATTGGTAAAAAAAAAGGGCCATGTTATGTACTAAGCAATTCATACTAAACACATAAACATTATAATACAATTTCATTATAGTTAAATTTTTATTATGACCAAAACGATATATGTGATGAATCAATTCGGGTCCAAGGGGCAGCGCCCCTGGCGGCGGTCCTGCTAGCCGATTAGTGGGCAGGGGTCAAGGGGGCAGCGTCCCCCGAAAGGTAAATGATTTACCTTACTCGTTTGAATGCTACCTAAATCCATTGATTTTAATTAATCAGATTACCTAATTTGTTCATAACAGAATTAATTAATCTCTGTTTAACACTAAAACAGATTCATGACATTTATTGATTTGTTCTAAACTGATCATCCTTGTTTAGCAATTAAACAGACCCTATGATGTATATTAATCTATTCAAAACAAATTATCACTGTTTAACATTTAAACAGTTCGCCACCTTAATAAAACTGAAACCGGATTTACAGTATATCGTTTAATCATCTTGAAACAGATTACTAGATTCTTGTTAAATTGTAATATTAATCAAATTAATAACAATAGGCTACAAGAAAGAGTAAACGTATTAATCAAATTAACATGGTAAAAACGTTTAATCAAATAAAACCTCAAACACATTAATCTAATTAATGTACAAATCGTATTCATGCATATCACATATACACAGAACCATATAAAATCAATTTAATAGAATTCGCAAGTTACTCTGACACCACTGTTGGGTTTTGTTGGATTTTGTGATTCAAATAAGCATCAAAAAATTAAAATTAATTCCCATAAAACCCTCGCATGATCTATGCAATTTGATTCGATTGATAAGAAAGTTATAGAATCTTACCAAGATGGCAAAAAGGACAAGATTTCTGGAAGGAGAAGAGCGGGTTCACCCCGGTGACACCCTAACTCGAGCTTTTGGTATTCGGGATTAGATTTAGAAGTTACTTAAAGCAACGCCTTCTGTAGGTATCCACATGAACAGACTTCTCAAAAACTGAATTGGTGTGCTAGCATCCTCTCTTTGCATTAAATGACTCTCTCAATTTTAGGGTTTTTAATGTTTTTGCCTTTTAGAATAAGAGAACACCTTTTCTCATCTAATTTTGCCAAAAACCCTAAAACAAATATATATATATATATATATATATTGACTTCGAGATAGAGTTAGATTTTAACTATGGTAAACTGTAATTCAAATATGATTTATAGAATCTAGATAACTTCGGATTTAATGAACCTAGACATATCTAGTACATCAAATCTAGATATTATCAAGTTCATTAAACTTAGACACAATAAACCCCAAAATTCGTTTTTGGTCTGTTCTAAGTGTGCAACCTTGTAGGTTCACATAACATTGGTAGTGGGCTTAAAATTTTGTTTCTAGCTCACAAATCATAAGTGGCCTCTAGCAAGACATTATAATTACCTAAGTTATGTGAATGTCAATAATCCAATATAACCTAATTCACAATAAGTATCAAAGTCCTTTTGTCACTAGATACCTTGATTTAACATAAGACATGGTTTATGTCATCCTTATACTATTCAATCATATTATTTCTCGATCTTAAGTAGACTGATATTGATAACCCTTATCAATTCATTCTAGTATGGCCATACATTTTTCTTCAGTCTAACTTATCAAGGGGCCCATAGATATCTTTCTCATAATAAATGAGTGACAAATTCCTTTTTAATCACTCACATTCCTCACATGATTTACGCTATATCCAACAACAATCTATTCCATCATCCTGTTAAAGATAATATTAGAATGTGTCAAAATATAGAATTTGTCATATAGGAAACAATGTTGATTTCATGTCAGAGGACTAGGATAATATTATTATGATGAGAATCACTTATGACAATTATCCATGCAGTATTCCCATAACGAGTCGATCCAATACATCATTTCTCAAATATATATCTATGAGTTGACTTAGTATCTCATACACATGATTAGTAAAACATAATCATCAGTCAAACTTCATACTAGTCTTTATTCATTATTATTCCAATAATAATGACCGACTAGGAATAATTTAGAATATAATTAAATTTTCACCTAAAAGTTTTACTATCAAGTTATATACTTGATGATCTTAGGCAAAATTAACTATTCACAGAATTAGAATAAAAAACAATAATGAAAATGCCTCTTTATTAATAAAATACAAATGTAAAGAAGTCAAAATGTGGTCATTACATCATTGGCTTAGGGCACATCACTAATAGGGGGCCTCTGGGAAGGGTGACGGGGTATGGGGTTTGGGTCGTCAGTTGGGGTTGGAGTGGTTGGTGTGGAGGTGGGGTTGTCGACATGGGAGGAGGTGGTGGGCATTGGTGGGCAACGTGTTTTTTAGGATTTTTTTTGTTCTTTTTTTTTAATAATTTTGAATATTTTTTTTATTAAAAATCAAATCAATGGGTATGATTTACCCTTAATTTTTTGATTTATCAGTTATTTTGAAGGGTAATCAATGGATGTGATTTATCCTTAGCAACTAAAATAAAAAGGTTTAGGACCATTAAACAAAAAAAAAAAAAAAAAGATTGGAGACCAAAATCATAATTTCATGAAAGGTTGGGACTAATGTGACAATTTATCCTTTTGTAAATGTTTGTGTTTTTTATTTCCTCTCTTTCCGCCTTCCACTATAAGTATAAAATATGTATATATTTGATGTAAATTTCTTTAGCTACATTTTGAAACCTTGTGTTAACTATATAGTTGAAACTATTACAGTGTAAAGCTTTCACATGCTACAATGTAAAGAAAAAAGTAGGCTATAATGTAAAAGTCTCACATGCTATAATAATATTGTTTGAACTTTTAGTTCTAACTATATTGTCAAATACTCATTTTTAACTTGAATGAGATGCAATGCACAATTACCTTTTTTTCTTCAACTTATGTTTTGTTACAAAGTTCAACTACAAAATGATAGATCTCAATGTAAAATTCACAATATGAATAGAAATACTAGCATGTGCATTTGCATGTGCCAAATAAACTAGTTAAAAAAAGAGTTTATTACATAATTATATCTTTTAATTTTAACTATTTTTTAATCTATCTCTTCATTTGTTAAAACTACAAAAGAATCCTTTAAATTTAAAAAACTTGTAACAATTTTATCCTTATGAATAAAAAAATTTAGCAAAACAACATAATTACTTTTAAGTTGTTTGGAAAATATATTATAACAAAGCATCAAATTTCAAAAAAAGTATCTAAGTTTTGTGCCTTTTTGAATGAATATATATATATATATATATATATTTAAGAAGAAAATATATCTTAGAAACAAATTTGGTCTAATTAAAGGTATCTTTATCTATTTTTATTTTTTAGTTCAAAAATTTACAAAAAATAAAATTAAAACAAGTTTTTTAAATTTAAAAAAAATATTGTATTTTCTTAAAATATATAAATAAATTAAAAAAATAATTAAAACTAAACGATATAATTATATAATTAAAAAAAAAAAAAAAAGAGAGAGTTAAGTTGAGAAGCTTCGGGTCTCATCCAAATGAAGATATCCGCACCCAATCTTGCCAAAAGTCCCGACTCTTCGGCCCTCGGATTAGCCTAGGAAGTCTACAAAAACCAACGGTTGCGATCAAGAACAGACCCATTTCATTACCAATTTATCTCCTCTTCTTCTTCTTCTTCTTCACCGTGATGGAACTGAACGCAGCACCCGCCGCCCGTTAAAAAAACATTCTTATTTCCAACCCCTTTTTCAATACTGCCACGCCCTTCTCTCTTTCTTTGAGCTCTTGCCTTGGCCATGGCCGCACTCAGGGCTCCGTCGTTGCAGGCCTCGCTCCCGGCGTTTCGATCGCCTCTTCCGCCAAATTACCCCAAGGCGTTTCGCGTTTCGTTCACGAAGAGAAGCGGCAGCAAACCCTGTCGCGCTCTCAGCACCCTGCGGTTCTCTCGCTGGCCATCCCCGCGGTTTGTGAATTTCTCACCTTTTGCTGCCCACGGAGAAACCGAAGCTACAGAGACCGAAGAAGTTCAGGAACAACCTCAAGTCGAGGTATTAAAATTTTTTTCTTAAAAAAGGTTTAAAATGGTTTAATTTTCTCTCCAAAGCTCTGTTTGGTTGCTGAGAAACTACTTGCGAAATTGAAAGCTGTAGGCTCCGTAAAAATGAGGTATCTTTGACTGAGAACTGAAGTCAGAACAAGTAGACATTAGAAATTATCCTTGGCTTTTCATTATGGCCCACATAGTCTGAAATTTTAAGCATACAATCGATTAAATTTTGTTTGTTTGGTGGTTGATTAAATGAGTTGGCTGTCATGGAATTTTAAAATTTTAGGCTTTGAGCTCGTTAGTTTGAAACATGGAGGTTTTAATCACTGACACATGCTTGTGTGGAGAAAATGGGAGCAATAAAAACTCTATGTGACTATGTATGACTTTCTTTCTTATTTTAAAAGTGAAAAGGATAATAAATGTTTAAATTTTTTGTTGCATTTTGGTCACTATGGGACTTCCTTCTTATGGAACTAGTGACGCAATAGTTCAAAGTTTTTTTTTTAATATTTTTTTAAAAACCCACAAAGTAAAAGTTGTGGACATAATTAAAATGGGAAACTAATTAAGTACATTAAAAAATAATCAGAAATTGATCCCAATCAATTCTGATAACTGCAATCCGCATCAAAAACCTCCTTTTATTGATAGACAAATCAATTTCAAAGGACATAGGATGAGGAATCCGCAAAAGCAAGCAACGAAAAGAACATGAAAGGGAAAAGCTAGTAAAGAACTTTAAGAAATCTAAAACATCTAGTGAAAAGAAAATTTGTTCCCAATGACATACTTCCAGTTTAATACAGTCCATGAGAAAGGAAACCCTTGAAAGTTTTCATCTGTACTTGCATTTTGAATAATTAAAAAAAGGATAAATCCTGGAAATGGTCTTAAACCATACACCAAATCGCACTTTGGTCCTTGACGTTTAAAACGTCCTAAAATTGACCCCAATCTGTCTTGGTGTGGTAAAGTTAGTCCTTTGGTTACATCTGTGTTGAAATCTGGACATAATAGGTCATGTACCACCATTTGCCATTTAAGTGAGGGTAAAATGGACATTTAGTGGCTTTCATGGTAGGATAATTGAACTAGTTAAAGAAGGATTTGGTATGGTGTTCATGTTTTGTTCTTGGTTTATTCCGTATGGTTTTCCCTATAAATTTATGTTATGTCGGATAGGCCTTCAAGGACTAACCTTGTCACACAAAGATAGATTAAAGTCAATTTTAGGATGTTTTTAACTTCAGGGACCAAAATGGATTTGGTGTGTAGTTTGGAGACCTTATTTTAGGGTAACCCTTAAAGAAACATATTTCAAAACCATGAAGAGGTTTTTAGGACTGATAATTTTCTAAAGGGAATGCTTTCTATCTTAGACTTCTAATGTTATATTTTTCATTAGAAAGTTTAGGTTAAATTCCTTTTTTTTTAGCCGCTTTTCTCATGGTGGGTTAAAATATTTGGTTAGAATTTAAGGGGATTCAACAAAGTTTTGTTATACTGCAATTGGGGGCAACATGCAGAAAATTGATCTGGAAAAAATATACAAAAGAAAGTGGGAAGAAGAGGAAAACTCATGTATTGGACCCCCCCTCCCCTCTTTCTTTTTTTTGTTATTATTATTATTATTTTTCACCATGGATTTATAAATTACAATTGAAAAGTGAGCTTCCGTTATAAGTTGCAAATAAGTTGAAGACTAGATTAAGTAAAATCACTTAGAATTTATATTATATCTTGCCAGGCTTCTTGGCTGTGATGATATATATTGAACCATAACTTGTTACCAAGAAATACTTGACAAAATTTAAATTCAAAAATGGTGCTTGACCTTTGTAGGCAATTATAGACCTTGTGGACATTTCGGATAGGTCAACAAAAAATAAATTTTAATGCTAGTTCTTTCCGTTTTCACTTTGTTTAATCAATCTAGGGAATGTAAAGGGGAAAATTATCTCTGTGTTGATTGTTTTCTATATCTTAATTTGTTCTTCATGTAATAAATCATTCGAAATTCTGGGGTCTCATGAATGCTTTTGTAGGAGTTGTACTTCACTTTTACATATTCAAGGAAAAAGTATTTCCTGATTTTTATTTCCATTCATGGTGATGTCATTAGAAGAATCTTATTCTGATTTGTCATTAGAAGAGTGTTGTTCTGATTTGTTACTCAATGATTTTATGCAAGTAAACTTTTTGGTGCATATCTTGTATTTGATCATAATCCAAGAATCTTTTCCTGTAGAGTTCCTTTTAAAATATCTATGATATTCATGCCCTTTGACTAAGATAAGAGACAGGGGGGGGTGTGGGGGGTGTGTTTTGTGTGTATGTGTGTGTGGTTTTTATTTTTATTTTTTTATTTTTTTTTAATTAAAAACAATTAACACATTAAAATAAAAATACCAGAAGTACAAACAATCAGAGGACAAGGAGTCCTCAAACAAGATGCAAGAAACAAAAACAACAAAACAACAACCGAGATCAATGCATCCATTGCTCTCCTAATGAAAACCAAACACAAACACAAAACAACCAAACCTATGGGCTACTTTTAAAGATGGAGATGTTGGATATTTTTGAAAAGGCTAAATTCTTAGCATCACTATGGGCTTTAATGGATAAGGCTTCCAGGGGCTTTCCTTTTTCCCTGATCATTCTAAATTGGAGAGATGTTTTAGGAAGATGATAGATGCATTTTCTTTTGAGCGTAGTTAGATCTTTTATGTACTTTGTTTTGTTTGTTTACCTATTTTGTGTAATCTTAATATTTTTCCTTTTTATTGTTTGTAGGATATCTTATCCTCTTTTCCTTGTAGTTTTTGTATTTTTTTTTTTTTTTGTAAATCAATGAAAGGCTTTTTCTTTCTTTTTTTTCTTAGTCTTTTATCTTTTTTTTTTTTTTTTAAAGAAAACCACACGCACAACCACCAAACCATAATGCCATTACAAAATCAGGTCCCAGCTGCTGATCATGTCAGAAAAGGACACATCCACAACGTCTTTAGTATTAAAAATCCACAAAGCTACCCAGTATTTGATTCTTTACCAAACTTCCCCAAATCCCTCCCTTGCTTTTATCAAAGATATGTTTGTTCCTCTGTTGAATAAACTTGAAATAATGTTCGGTTTTAACATGACGTAAGTTGTGTAGGATATGTTGAATATTGAGTTTAACTGGAGCCCTTGTGAATATCTTTTAACTGCTACGCTGTTTGAGAACGTAGTTCTAACCACAAAGTTGAAGTTCAAACCAACTGTGCCACATTCAAACCAACTTTGCTATAATGTTTCCTCTTGCATATTTTTAAGTTTAAACCAACTCTAGTTCAAAGTCTTGGTTCGAACTTCATTCTCAAATGGCCTAATATATCCAAGTTTCAACAGTTGTTTCAGTTTCCATTCCTTTTGAATGATAGTTCATCATTTTGAATCAAATTAATGGGTATAGTTAAAATTGTGAAGGACTTTAGGCTTCTAAAAAATGTGTAGATTTCAATATTATGGATAATACGTACGTTATTTCCAAATATACATCTGGTCTTTTTTATTCAGGGATTATTTATTTAGCTCACCTCCCTTTTCTTATTTTTACATTATTTTTGTCAGGTGAAAAAGCAAACGAAAATTAATTGATTTTGACGAACTGCCTCCATTAACTGTTCTGTTTAGCACATTCCTGATCACAACTATAAATATTATATATAATAAATAAATTGGCCTGATTTGGAAGTACTGCAAAATTAGATTTTTCTATGCAAACTCTAGTTTCCTATTTTGCTTTGCTAATAGATTGTTGTGTCAGGAAACTTCGGATGTTGCTGTTGGTGCAAAAGATGAGTCTAGTGCTGATCCTGAAAGCGATTCGAATGAGGATGTTGAAGATAATGCTGATGACAAACCTGTTTCAGCGGTTGTAGCATTGCTGCAGTTGTACAAAGAAGCTTTAGCAAGTGGTGATGAATCTAAAGTAGCTGAAATAGAATCTTTCTTGAAATCAATTGAAGATGAAAAGGAAGGTCTTGAAAGAAAACTGGCATCTTTGTCTGAGGAGTTGTCGACAGAGAAGGATCGGATTTTAAGGATAAGTGCGGACTTTGACAACTTCAGGAAGAGGACGGATAGGGAACGCTCATCACTGGTGGAAAATGCTCAAGGGGAAGTTGTGGAGAATTTGTTGCCTGTACTTGATAATTTTGAGAGAGCTAAAGCACAGATTAAAGTGGAGACGGAAGGAGAGGAGAAGATCAACAATAGCTATCAGGGCATATTTAAACAGTTCACTGAGATTTTAACGTCTCTTGGAGTAGTACCTGTGGAGACAGTTGGGAAGGCCTTTGATCCCTTGGTGAGTCAATTTTTAACCTCAACAACTCTTGTGCACGTAAAATACTGTGACTTAGCTACAGTGCCTGCCTTTAATAATGTAAGAATTCATATAGGAACAAAGGCATAGGTGTGTGTGAAAATATGGTTGTAGTGATATAAAATTATGACGGAACAGTAGTTTCTTGCAACAGTAACTGATCCCCAAGGGAACCTAGGACAAGGTATTTCTAGCCTATATCTACCCCAAGAACACGATTGATGGTCAATTCATACTACTGCAGAAACTATGACCCGTGCTAACTCAGATAATGACTTTCGTATCTTAACCATTGGCTTTATGCAGGTAAGCAACCGAGTTGGCTCGAAATACAATCGTTTACTTGATGAACTTAAACGAATAGTTAATGAAATTTGCTTAGGTTTCATGAAGGCCTGGGCGGTTTTAATTCAGAGCAACTCTTGATTGATTAGGGCCAACTTGGTGAGTCTATGCAAGTGAAACTACCAAGTCATCAGTTTTGTTGTTAAAGCAATACCCTAATTGTAGAAATAGGTAGGCTGGTTTGTCAGCGGGGTAGACAATGGAACTCTTTTGGTGTCGCCTAACACTATTTAGCATAGCAGTCTTTGATTTTCTCGATCTTGGTGGATTCGGACAATTTCTAATATCCAAAATCTTCATTTTCTTGTGAAAAGCTACATGAAGCAATAATGCGGGAAGACTCAATGGAATTTGAAGAAGGGATCATAATTCAAGAATTCCGCAAGGGGTTTAAGCTTGGAGACAGACTGTTGCGTCCCTCGATGGTGAAGGTATCAGCTGGTCCAGGGCCTGCAAAGCCAGAGCAAGCAGTGAGAGAGGACCAAGATGGGACTGACACCAGCAGGGCCACCCCAGAAGCAGAAGCAGAAGCAGCTTGAAGGTAGAAAAAATTTAATGCAGGTCCAATTTTGTAAGAGTTGTGGTTTGTTTCTTTAACTGATATAGTTTACAATTTTTTTTGGGGGTGGTGTTGTCGTTGGTGGAACATTGTTATCGATTGTCATCGAGAAGTTGATACAATTTTGAGGCACTAGCATTCTTTTTTAAAAAAAGAGAACTTTTCGTCTCCTTGCTA
Organism: Artocarpus hirsutus; assembly: GCA_946598075.1. NCBI lineage: Eukaryota > Viridiplantae > Streptophyta > Magnoliopsida > Rosales > Moraceae > Artocarpus > Artocarpus hirsutus. Next base: position 6,158 of record CAMOHE010043890.1, on the reverse strand, counting down.
TTGTACTCTCTTTGTCATCATGCGTCGACAACACTACTATTTATTTAAGGTCTATTATAGGTACTAATGGGGATCTAACACGTACTGTAGGTCTGTTATGACGCCATCTCCACCTCCTTGCCCCACTTCCGTTCCACTAAAAGCCTCCGTCAAGTCTCCTCATTCATTCCCTTCTTCACAGCCTCAGGCTCAGACCCCAACAAATCTCCCCTCCTCTTCTCTCCTTTCCTCTGCTCTCTTTGCGAAGCTTCCATCAACAACAATTCCACCGTCAGGCCGTATCATAGACATCTGCCGGTGCGGACGTTGCCATTTGATGTCTGGGAAGTCCCAAGTCAAAGATGACTAGTTTTTCTCGTATTTGCTTATGGTTTTTCGTCCTTTTACGTATTATTTCCATTTCCTGATCCCAAGGCCTCAACTCATTCGAGTCATTGGTGTTAATTGGATTCAAAAGTTTACCGTTTAGATTTACATTGCACTATTATGCAAATGAATGTCCCCTTGGATGTTTGTTATATTTGGTTGTAATGAGTAAATACTAAGGTGAACATTGGGTGGGCTGAATGGATTTTAAGGATTTTTTAACTTATCCAATTAAAATTTGGGTGGGTTGAATTTAAATCTAATTTGCCTAATAAGCTCAAACTTTAAAAGTAACTCATCCAATTAAAGTTTGGATAAATTAGGTGAGTTGATCATATTGAGAATTATGAAGGATTTTTTTTTTAAACTAGCAATTTACCAAAATATTAATTATATGAAGGAACAAAATAAATTCATTACATATTCGATGTTTAACAAAACTCAAATGCATAAGTTATACTTAACAAATAAAACATAATCAAAACTGAGGAAAAAATATCTTTTTATTCAATAAAATTAACCCCAATCAATATGTTGTATGATTGTTGATCTCTAACTTGAAGCATCTACACTCAGACAAACAAATCAAGAGAAAGAGTTTTTTTTTTTAATTTATTTATTATTATTATTTTTTTTACTTTGAAGTGAAGAAATAGACAAGTATGGTTGTGAACGAAACACAAATGGAGTATGTAAATTGGAGTGGAAAGTAGTGATTTTTTTTTTATATTTTATTTTTAAGAAATTGTGTAGTGTAGCGTGTAGTGTGTATTAGAAAGGAGAAAATAAAAAATAGAAGTTTGGAACTAAAAAGAAGAAATCTTATAAACAACATTACTATAAAAAATAGTTTTTTAAGCACAAGATTATATCAAATTTATAATATATATGATAAACATTTTATATAGCGTGGGTTCGGATTATCTTGGATTTTGAAAACTTAACTCAAACCTACTTAATAAAAAATCAGACTGGCTGGGTTAATAGAAATTCTTATTTCGATTCTTCGGATTCAAATTATCTCGGATTTTATTGAGTAGATTAAATCGAATTTGTCATGTTGTTGGATTTTTTATTCATCCCTAATAAATACTATGAGTTGTTCGGTAATATCAACACTTTTTTTGCAATGCAAATGTTTAAGATATTCTTTAGGATAAATTACACTGATACTCTTGTGTTTTACCCAAATTATAGACAGCTCTTGAAACAAACTAATCATACTAACACCCCATGGATTTAACACTATTAATTTTTTGTTTGATATGACAAAAAAATTCCGTTTAATCTCAACTATTGATTTGAAAAAAATCAAATCCCAACTATTAATTTCAAAAAACAAAAAAACCTGTAATAATAAATAGAAAAAAAATCGATTAATTTGATAAAACAAAAAAACCTCTTTTAATTACTTGTCATTCCAACCCTTCCCCCTCATCCTCCTCCTCCTCCACTTGACTACTCTCCTTTCGACCCTCCCCCTCCATTTACCAACGACCACTTGAACTTTCAACCGCCCTCTATCTGGCCGTCACCCCTTGACGACCTAACCACCAGGCTGCCCGACCCAATTGCAACGCGCCTTTACGGGCGCCACAAAGAACATTGCTTTTGCCATTAAGCTTAGTAATTACCGATAAGAAGTTTAAACAATCAACAATACTCAGAGAAATATCCCAAGAAATACATCCATTTGTTTACTACTTATCGGATTTGCTTTCCTTACCTCAGTTAGCCTGATGGAACACTTAAGGCATTCGGCTAGCGGACCATCTGCAGAAAACTTAGTTTACAAAAACAAATATTTTACATATACAAAATCACACATAAAATGCAAGCACTCTTAACTTCTAATCAAACAACTAATTAAGACTAATTATGATGAAATGAACTATGTAGCCTATTCTTTGATTATAACCTAAGAAACTAAAAAATCTACAATACAAATTACATTCAACAAAACATAAGTTCAAAAGAACATGTCACAAACATAATTGAGTCTCAAACAAATAAAAATATAGAACATAATATATTAAATTTTGTTTGAGTTTAAATTCCTTTCATGACACAACTTCGTTTCCAATCTAACACTCCTTGCACACACACTCGTGTCTTCCATCCTTGCTAACTTGCATCTTATCCTTATCTTCAACATAATATAAACTAAGTAAGCATAATCTTAGTAAGTACATATTCCCATCTCACAACATAAAACATTTTATAATGATCATAACAAAGTAATCATAATCATAGTAGTGCACGAGTTACAAGCTTTTTATAGAACATATCTTTTCATTTTATTAAAACTTTCATATTAAAACATTATTCATTTTATCTTTAGGGGCCCAAATATTGCACCATTAATATTATAGGTACACCGTCATGAGAGGAGTGGGATAGCTAGTCTCAAGCCAAACATAACAAGTCCAAACCTTGCAGGATATTATAAACATTAACATAGGTTGTACAACACTTAATTAAGTGCTACATGCATATAGATATACTGTTAATATACCTCATTATTGAAACATCTGTTAAACTTTCTTGTTGTAACAAGAGTTTTCATGAGAAGATAAAATGTAAAAACAAACTTAAAAGTATAATAAAATATATTCTCAAAACTTTTTTGTAAACTTTTATCATGTTGTAGGTGAGAATGTTTTTTCTTGACTTGCTTGCTTACTAAACCTTAAATCTACTGCTGTTCTTAGTGTGCTAGTCTTTTGAAGTGTTCATGTCAACATTCATATAATACATGAAATTAATATGCATAACCATATATCTTTTAATTCATATTCAATTAGAGCATTAAAATTTGCATGAATAAAGTTAACACATATATATAACGCTTAGATTTTCTTTAGCCATAAAAATTTCATTTGATAATTAAAATAAATCATACAATCAATACTACAAAATATGCCAACAAAGCTTAAGCAGTAAGCAGTCCTAATTAAAAATTATGTATTAAATTGTTTATGCCATAAAATAATTTATAAAAATTACTACACGTAATAGACATAAAATCATAACATATCCAAAATCTAGCTTCAAATAAATTTGGAGTAATTCAAAACACACATTCGAATTCAAAGTTAATATTAATAATAGACATGCTAATCAGCGAACATGTTTCATTCAAGTATTTTTATAAAATCAAATATGTATGATATGCTTTTGAAATTTTTATGTGACATACTTAATATATAAATAAAAGCTAGAAAAATAATAACATTTAAAAATATGATTTATCGTCTCACGAATTACATAGAGCACATTAGGTAGACATTTATAACCACTAAGTATTTGGCAATCAATGAATTTTATCTTAAAATATAATAACAATATGAAGATAAAAATTTACAGATATTTAGTTAATATATGAACAATGACCTATAATTCTTTACAAAATCAAAGGATGCCTTTTGTCCCATAAAACACAATCTACAAAACACAAATATAAATCTACCAACAAATAAAATTTCGTGAGTAGTGTTTGATTAAAAGCTTGTAATTCTAAAAATATTTTGAATGAAAATTTAGAAAAACTCCCAGACATTCCTAACATATGTATACACATCATATCTAAAAATCGTAGTAAAATAAAATCATTTGATTTCAAAACATTACTAGCAACCTTATTGACTAACCGAAAACCTTAAAATTCTCATATCACACTCCAATATCAAAACCTTAGTTTCATGAAATTTCATAATATCATATGAGCATAAATGCTTTCAACCATAAAATAACATTTTTATAATCAAAGTAACAAATAAAGTAATTTACTTTTCATATAAACACACATGCATGCATATTCATAACACAAAAGAACAATTTTCTAACAAAGTTTGTCACAAAACAATATATATCAATCATAAAAATTCAAAACCATGAAAACCTTTAAATCATACCTTAAATTCTTGTATTTTCTTCAACAAATACGAAGACCTGTACACAAAATCTCCAAAAAGAATTCCTTCTACTTAGGCTTGAAAGAAAATAAGAGTAATGAATTCTCGGCTTCCTGAATAAGAGGGATGATGGAGGTTTTGTTGGAGAGATTTTTGAGAGGGGGTGAGGGAGAGAATTTACTTTGGCTAGAAATTAAGAGAATAAAGACTTTGGAGTTTAAAGATATATTTACAGGATTATAAGAGAGAAAAGATTAGATGAGTGGAGAAAACCCTAATCCTAATCTAATTAAGCTTCTTCCTTTTTTAGATGAGTGTAATTTTAGATGAGTGCAATCTTAATCTAATTATGTTTCTTTTTTTTCTTTTTAAAACTTTACTACGATTTTTTTTTATCTTTATATAATAATGTAATATAATATAATATAAACGTTATAATGTAATATAATATAGGGTTACAATATAATATATTATAATATAATTATAATACATAATTATTTTTGTACAACAATAATGTTTGCTCCCAAGACCGCAAAAAAAATATTAATATACTGTCACGCCCTTGAGTACGGGAGGTGACGTGGTAGTTTAGTTAAGTTAATTAAATAAAGATTTAGTTAAAAACAGGGTTTTAGGATTTAGTTTATAAATAAAAATGAGATAATTTTAAAATCGTTCGAATAGAAGAAATTAAGGAAATAAAATAAACTGTCATAATAATTGAGCAAATAAAAAGAACATTAAAAATATCTAAATATGGGGTTGAACGAGTATGGGTCCCACTGGCCCACATATTGTGCACACACATGTAGTACTGACAATATTATCATACAACCATAGTCCAAGTAAAAAAAGATTAAAAGTTTACATGCCTTACTTGCTATAGTACAACCTACCCAATCTTCTACTGGTCACAAGTCCGGTCAGCGGACTTTCCTCTGATCCTAAGCTGATATCCACCTAAGGGTAAGATTTTAAAACAATGAAAACATGAGCGAAAGGCTCAATAGGACTATATTTTTTAAAAATAAACAGATAAATATTCAAATAGAACTTTCCAAATAAATAAACGATTAAATAAATCAATAAGAATTTTCATTTACTGAAATTCCATTGAAAACAGTTTGTCAAAAGTTTCTTTTTAATTCTCTCGGACAAACCAAATATTCACCACCGAAGTGACCCAGTTGCGTTTTGGGACCTGCCCCCAAGGTCGTTCACTACACGACCCGATCTCTGATATGGCATCATGCCCATATATCTTTTTTATAATTAAAATCTCTATTTACCAAATATAATCATTAACATTTATTATGAGGTTTATTATGAAAACACCACAATATATTGTTTAAGAAAACAGTTTACAAGAAATCCTTTTTCAACCAATCATTGAAAAACATTTTATTAAAAATCATTTTGAGGCCAAAACATTTAAAATTGGCTACCAAAGAAGGGGTAGAAGTCCTACCTCGATATCCGTGTCGATGTCCCACACCGTAATCTCGATCC
>CAMOHE010043889.1:8096-19068 GCA_946598075.1 Artocarpus hirsutus | reverse complement strand
AAAGTTTGAGATCTTTAATTAAATATTACAAGTATGGTCCAATCTCATTTAGAATGAAATAGTCATTATCTAGACTATTAATGTAGAGACATTGGATTGGAGGTACTTTATGTAATGAGATTATATAGGACTGGACCAGATAAATTATGAATCTCTAATAATCATCCGTTACAAATAGAGTATTCAAATTTATCACTATGATGATCATATATTTGACAGTCTTAATCCTGAGTATTTATTAGACTCCTATTTATGACATTATGTTTTTTGACTTGCATGGTAAGATTTGTGTAAGCACAGATCATAACTTAGCATCTTAGAAATATAATGTAATAAATGGCTGGGAATAATATTATACAGATATGGAATCCATTCCTTTCCTATGGAAGTTAGAAAAATAGTTCTCTTGAGTGATAATTCGAGGTTTGAACAGTAAAGCGCTCGTTCATAATAAGATTATGAATTAACTATTTATTATAGGATTATTGGGACTCAAGGATAAAGATATAATAAGAGAGGTAAACAGAAATTGAATCTAGCTCTTATTATAAACTATTTATGGAGGACTGACTTATATGTAATGATTATATCAATGGACTATTCGCTAATTTTCTTTGAGTAATTTTACTATAACCTCAAGAGTTCAGTTTCAGGTTTTTAGTGGAGTAACACTGAAACTAATAAATTTAACACATTAATTAAAGAGTTTGATTATTTGTCAAATTTATTAGAGCTTGGGTTTTAGGTCCATAGGTTCCCAATGCCACCTTTGTAACACTATATTGGATTAATGTATAGAATGAATTATACATATTTAGTTTAAAATTATTGAATTCTGAATTAATTATTTCACACTTGAATTATTAATGTGACACAGAAAAATGTTTTCTGTGACAAATAATGTAATGAGATAAATGTTATCACATTTAATTGAGCATTAGTCAACTAACTAATTGGTAATATTTGAATGATTTGATTATTTAAATATTTTTTCCTAAAATAAACTTTTTTTAAAAGTTTAATATATATATATGTAAGATTTTATAATATATTAATATATATATATATATTACTTTTTTGAATTCATTTACTTTTAAAACGTAAACGTTTATTATTATATATTATATATATATATATATATATTCTTAAAATCACGGTTGACGTGATTTCAAAAAAAAAAGAAAGGGAAAGAAAAAAAAGAAGGAAAGGGAAAGTTAAAAGGTTACAACCCTGTAAAATATATCCTTTCCACATATGTGTGATATGGTGGTTATTTTTCAAATTGAAAGTCAATTGAAAAGTGACTAATTGCTCAGATATAAAAAGGAAGAGATAACAGTTATCTCAAAAGTTTTTTCATTCACGTAACTTTTACAAAATACTCAGAGAAAAAAACTGAGAGTTCTTCTCTAAAAAAAAATGGTCTGTTATCTCATGTGTTGAGTACATAGCAGATTAACAAAAGTTTGAGAAAAATTCATTCTTGTAGTTTGACACCCACTCGTCTTTCCATTGGTGTGGAAGCTTGGATTAGAAGATCGTGGTGTCAAAAAGGAAAGTTATGATACCCTGATAGTCTTCAAAAGGTTAGTAAAATTCCTAAAAGCTTTCCATTATTAATTAAAATTATATATTTATTCCCGATAAACAAAATTTTGAGAAAATTTTTGTTTATCAACGATCCGTTCCTTCCGCTGCGTTTCTTATTTCAATTCCAACAACTTTACCATTTGCCTTTTTTTTCCTTTAAATCTGAAAAGACGATTTGATTGTAACAAACACATACTCGAATCCAAACATAAATTTTGGAAACAACTATTGCTTCCACTTCCTTCCTCACAATGGACATGCCTCGGTTAGATTAAGGGGAAAAAAGGCAATAAAAAAAACAAAAAGGAAAATGCCAGATAAAGAAAGAGGCAAATAAATGAAATCTTATTTTTTTTAATAGTGGGCCCCAGGGCTTAAAAGTCGGTATAAAAGGAATTACAATTTTCATTACTTTGGGCCTCACAAACAACACAAATCGGCAGCCACCTCAGCTGTAAAGTACATAAGGGAGAGCATCTTTGTTTTATTCTCAAAAGTAAAAGCATAAACTACCTGAGATGGTGCTTGGTAAAAAAAAAAAAAAAAAAAAAAACTTCAGTTGAAGAAAGATGGGTTTGCTATATTAATGTTGCATAGATCGATTGATAATCGATCAGAATCATTGTGTCATATAAAGTTTATTTATTATATTATTAGTATTAATGGCTACTAAACTTTAAGGTCTTTTTTCACTTTGTTTCTAAACTTTAAAAATTACACTTTATTGTCTAAACTTTTAAAACTCCTCCTTTTGCCCCCTGAATTTTAAAACGACTATTTTACCTTTGAACTTTCCAAGTTCTTTATTTTGTCTCCTAAATTTTTTATTTTTTGTTTAGATAGATAGAATTAGGCTCACATAATTTGCACATTGGTCACCTATAAAGATAAAAATAAGATTTTATCACTTTTTAAGTTTTGTTTCATATTTACTCTCACTTGAAGCCTTTATTTTATATCTAAACTCTCAATCAAGAAAGGTATGCCTGCATACTTCTTTTCATTTTTAATGCGTAACTCATTTAATAAGTCAAAATTATTTGTCGCTATTTGAATTTAAATACAAAAAATTATATATGAGTTACACATTAAATGTAAGGAGATATATCAACAACAATATTAAGAAGAAATGTACATACAAACCCTTCATAAAGGAGAGCAGATAAAAACGTTAAACATGAGTGCAAGCATGAGACAAAACCAAGAGTAATAAAAAAACCGAAAGTAATAAAATTTTATCTTTGCCCTTTTAGGTAACTTATATATAAATCATGTAGGCTTAAATCTATCTATTTAAACAGAAAATCAAAAAATAGGAGACAAAATGAAGAGCTTTGAAACATGGGTGAAATGGTGATTTTAAAATTACGAGGGGCAAAGTAAGGAGTTTTAAAAGTTCAGAGAATAAAATGATGATTTTTAAAGTTCATGAGGCAAAATGAAAGAGATCTTAAAGTTTAGGGTCTGTTAGTATTAATACGTACCCTTATTGATTTATTATTATTGGTTAAAAAATCTATTATTATTATAGGTAAGAAGCCTAAAAGTTGAACTCTAGATGTGAGGATCATGTGCTACCACATGATGCACTAGCCTAGGGCCATGTGCTACCCTTTGTCTGAAGATTTTTTATTTTGCTTTCCTTACAATTCAATCTTTTGCAATTTCTCAAGTTCTATAATATGTACGTATGCACATTTATCTAGCTAAACGCCTTAACCAAGTCCCTTTGCATTTTCTTGGCCATACGACGTAAATGTGGAGGCTTATATATATATTGGGGTGAAGAAGTATAAACTTTTGCTATAACTTGGCTGTGCAACATCAGAAACTCAATTTATCATGCGTAGCAGTGTCTTCTCTGGAGAAATAAAAAATTGAACTCCATATAGGCACATGGGTTTAAACTGTGTGGTTTTAAACCTTTTTGATTTGAAAGGTAAATTTTGGTGTGATTTAAAACGCAATTTAAACTTGCTATATAGATAATAATGCAAATTAACGTGACAATTACACCAAGGAAAAGTACTGATATATATCTTATTACATATACTTGTATATATAATATTAAAATAGAACATAGCAACATTATTTCTATATATGAAAAGTTAAAAAATACATGCATCTTCCTCCAGGAAGCAGACGAAGAAAACCCAGATCGTACATAATATAGGCATCTCTGCAAAATAAAAGCAATGCATGTCCACCACGTGGCAAGCAGGCATTGGTAGGAACCCATGAGTACCGATCTTTCTACCTTCCCCTCCATCCTGGTTCTACAGTAGTTCCGCATTCTACCTTGGTTATAATTTATATCTCTTATTATTATTATTATTATTTAGTCCAACTTATTAACATGAGTGAAGTACGTAGTACTTCATGACACACTCCGGAAAGTGAAACCTAGTTGAAACAAACATCGAAACAGATCGTCCCTCACTAATCAGTCACTCAGCGGCTTTCTCAGCTGGGGCCTCTTTGACAACCATCTCCTCCTCAACCTCAGCTGTACTCTTCTCCTCTTCCTTGACAGTAGTAGCTTCAGCCTCCTTATCATCCTTTGGAGCACCAGCTTCCACGGCCGCTTCCGGTTCCGCTTCCACCGCCGCCGGAGCCTCGACCGGTACTTCAGTAGCGCCCTCTTTGGGAGCCTTCTCCTCCACTTGTGTCTTCTCTACAGTAGTGGTGATCTTCTCCTCCTCAGTAGTAGTAGTTTTCTCCTCTAATGTTGTTTCCTCATCATTCACCACCTTGGCCTCCCCTGCTGGGCCTTCGGGAGCCTCCACAGATGGCTCATCGGCTGCTGCTGTTGTTTCCTCCGCTGCTGGGGTGGCTGTTTCGGTCTCCTTTGGCTTCCCGGCGACGGGAGGCGCTTCTTCTGTCGTCGCTGCGGCCTCTGTTTCTGCTGTTGTAGTAGTAGTAGTGATTTCCTTAACCTCCACTGATTCCTGGGGTTTCTCGTCTTGGATGGCTGTTTGAGCTTGTACAACCTACGTGCCCAGTGTGCAAGAACATTATTCAAAGGGATCGAGTGGCCAAATAAAGTAGTTAGTACTTTCAGAAAACATTAACATTGTCAGATCATGAGCCAGCTACTAAAGATATAGATAAATGAAAATGATATACTGATCTGTTTCCGTAAAATACTCAAAATAGAATTTTTTCCCCCTATATACTATGCAAAACGCAATTTTATTTGTAAAATTCATCTTCCTAATTGATAAACATTTTTGTAACATTAGTACTTGACAGATGACACCAAGTTATAGATAGCTATATCAACTACATATCAATGGTTTAAATTTGGCAAAGCAATTCTGATGCGTATAGCATGCCATGTCGTAGTACAGCTATACGCACACTCAAGATCTCCACTACTTAAGCATACGTTACCTTTGTCCTTAAAAGATTACTAGACTTAAAGGAAGTAGTTTAGACATTGAAATTTTTTTTAAGGAAGTTTGGACAGCGGAGATGATGATCCATAATCAGTGATTACCTCAACAGTGGCCATGGTCGAATTTCAATATGATTAAAAATAAAACTACCAAAGAGAATATGCACGAAAGCAAGATAACTAAGGGAGGAAACTAAAGGAAAGATGGGAATTGCTTCTGATCGACGAGAGAAGGATCAAAAGAAATGTACTATATATATAGGAGAACAGACTACTCAACTTGACGAGAGAGAGAGGGAACAAAGTGGGTGGAAGTTGAGAGGAATCTTGAGATTTGACACCAAAATCTCATCTCACTGAATTAAAGGGGATTAGCATGTTTGGTAATAATGTTAGGATGCCTTGGAAGTGTTGTTATACATTAAACAATGTGTCATTTTAATTTACTATTTGTAATTTTTTTTTCCTTTTAATCTTAGCCATCATTTTCTTTTTGGTTGTGTGTGTTCCTGTGCTTTGTGCAGTCAGGTTTGTCGGGTGACCTTGAGTACTATCCTCTTCATTGTCTCATGCATTGGTCTTTTTACAGATTCCCTTTGCGTCTTTCGCCGTTTCCTATGTCCAAATATTTACCCATTTACCGGCACACGGGAAACTATGGTTACTATTTTTTAGGTACAAGTATAAAGATTCACGGGAAGAACTGTTTTCATTATAACAGAATAACAGATCTTGATCTCACCTTTTTTTTTTTTTTTTTGGTTCTTATTTCTTTTGCAATTGTACAGAAAAAACTTGAAATACGAACTATTGTTATGTCAACCAAATATAACAAACCCTGTAAAACACCCTTGCTTCCAAACTACTCATAAATTAGGGCTTAGTTCTTCTTTGATTGCTATTTGAGTTTGTACTTTGTTATTCAATGCCTTCTTTCTTTTATGAGATTCAGTTCCCCGCAAGAAGAAATATTATCTAAATACTCAACTAGTGGCTAGATTTTATGCATAAATATGTACCACCTACATATGAATTATATCATGACGTGCATGATTATATAATTTGGAGGCTCTTTATTTTAACTTCATGATTCATGATCGAGTCACCAAATACAGTAGCAAAATAACGAAAGCCCCCTCTAGGTGCTAGGTGTGGGTCCCAACCAACTAATTGGAATAATTTACTTCATAAAAACGAGTAACAAGATGACGAGGCACAAACACATGGTCCACCGACCCCTCTGCTTTATTAAAAAACACCGTTACTTTCTTATCTGATCAAAAGCTAGTAGGCCCCGTGCAATTAGACGATATATTGGGACGGCCGTGACATGGGGCCCGGTCTAGTGTATTCTCATTGGCTAGAGAGGAAACAAGGTCGTACGTGCCATAAATGCATCTCAGACTGTCCACGGCAGACCTCAAATGGGACTCAAGTCTTTGTCATATTAATGAGGTCTCACGTCTAAAGTACGAGAGGTGACATAATAGGTTAATTAAGTTAATTAAATAGATATTTTGTTAAAAATTAAGCTTTAGAATTAAATTTTATAAATAAAAATATGATAAATTTTAAAATTGTTTATTTAAAACGAGCAGTTATAATATTCGAGCAAATAAAATAATAAAATAAAATAAATGATGAGTAGATAATAAAATAATAAAATAAAAGGTGAGATAAGAATGGGTCTCACTGACTCACATCTTATACATACACACAGTACTGACAATATTACAATGCAACCACAGTCCAAAATAAAAGGAAAAGTTAAGATTTTACATACCTTGAATTGCTGTAATACAACTTACCAAATCTTCTATTGATCGTAAGTCCGGTCAGCGGACTATTCTCTGATCCTAAGCTGATATCCACCTAAGGGATAAGATTTTAAAAGAAATAAAACGTGAGCGAAAAGCTCCGTAGGACTATATTTTGAAAATATTTAACTTTAAAAGAAACTTCATTAATCAAATAAATATATAGAAAACGGACCAGAACAAACAAATAAATAGATGAAAATTTAAATAAAGCTTTCCTTACCAAAACAGTTTAAATAGGTCGACCAGAAGAATATCAATTTCTTTTCCTAGGCAAACCATATGTAAATCACCACCACAGTGGCCTAGATGGGTTTCGAGACCTGCCCCTAAGGTCCCGCACTACACGACCCAATCTCTGATATGACATCATACCCCAAAATATATTTATCTATATATATATATATATTCATGATTATTAAAAATCTCTTCTTACCAAATACAATCATTTACATTCATTATGAGGTTTATTATGAAAAATCACCTCAATTCTATCATTTATGAAATCAGTCAATAAAAATATATTTTCAACCAATCATTTGAAAACCTTTTTGTTAAAAATTCCTTTGAGGCCAAAACATTTAAAACTAGCTACCAAAGAAGGGGTAAAAGTCCTACCTTAATACTCGTGTCGGTGTCCTACACCGAAATCCCGGTCCGTTATACGTTCGCTACGCAGATCCACGTACAACCTTAAATGTATAATAACTTAGATTATCAGTATCTAACTTGAGATATCCTATGTTACTAAACTATCTCATGGTGTCCTAGTGTGCCATTTAGATTTATAAAATTATTTTACAAAGTTGAAATTTCAATCGGGATTTAAAACGATAAAAATGGTTGAAAAATTACAAAATTTCACTATGCCCGGTCGGCCTGCCGGTCGCCCTGGTTCGGCCGACCAAACTGCATAATTTAGCCTGCCGAAAAACCAAGTCCGGTCGGCCAAACTTTTTCAAGTTCGGCCTGTTGGTCGGATGAATCCGGCCTACCGAACACATAAATTCGGCCTGCCGAACACGAAGTTCGGCTTGCCGATCTAGAAAAATTCTAGAATTTTTCAGGCTTCAACCTGTTTTCTCAATTCTCAAGCATGGGTAATGATTATAATTGATCGAAAAACATAGTAGATTACTTTTTAATGCTTTAAAACAAGTTTTAAACAAAATTTTCAAACAAATCTGAAAATAGAGAAAAATGGAGAAAAATGAAAAATCTTGATTTAAATCCATTTTTGATAAAACAAAACTTGTATTCTAGTTATTCTAAGTTCATTTGACCTACATTGAAAGATTTCTAAGCTTAGAAAAGCTTAGATTTCAAAAAGCAAGAAAATTAAAAAATTGAAAAAGTTTAGAAAATTTGAAACTAACATCGAATCAAAGCTTTAAATCGAGTTTGTGATTGCTTAATCGTGTTCCCGAGCTTCTAATCCACTAACCCGAAGCTTGAAATTGAATTTTGGTTCAAAAATTTTTTGAGAGAGAATGAGAAAGAGACAAATCGAGAGAGAGAGAGAGAGAGGCTGTGCACGGGAGAGAGAGAAAGAAGAGAGAGAGTCTGAGTGAGAGTGAAAGAGAGAGAGGGAGAGTGAGATTTATAAAGAGAAGGGAAGCAGTTTTCAATACCATGTCTCACACATGGTTTTCCAAAGTGGGACGTGTTGATCATTTGACAAATTGTTTTGTTTCAAATTCCAAATAACAATTAAAAATAATTAAGAGTAATTAAGAATTAGTTGAAATAATAAAAAATAACATAGATTTAGAAATTTCACAAAGTGATTAAATTAAGTTTAAAATATTCATTATGGCATACTAATTCACCATTTAACACACTAACAACACTTAATAAATTTCAGGGCGTTATAACTCACCACCCCTAAAAGAAATTTCATCCTCGAAATTTACAAATCAATTCAAAAACAAAAAAAATGTGGACACAACTCCCGCATACTCGACTCTAATTCCCAAGTGGCTTCATCAACCCCATGATGCTGCCACATGACCTTAACTAACGAGATCTCACGATGGTGCAAGCTAATCACTTTACGATTGATAATTTGGATCGGCACTTCCTCATACGTCGTATCTTCCTGAATCTGCACGTCCTAGAACGAAACGATCTTATCCTGCTCAGGTGGACACTTCCGAAGCATTGACACATGAAATACATCATGAACATGTGAAAGTTCTAGAGGAAGGTTGAGTCTATAAGTAACCACACTAACATGTTGGGTAATTTCGAACGGTCCAACATATTTTGGCACAAGTTTACCTTTTACTCCGAATCACGAAATGCCTTTGCGAGGAGATACTTTCAAGAGAACAAAGTCTCTAACTTTAAATTCCAAGGGTCGACGTCTTCTATCCGCATAACTTTTCTGTCGACTCTGAGCTGCTTTCAATCGGTCTCGAATCACGACAATCTTCTCATTGCTATCACGAATCTCATCTAGCCTAAGAATAACTCTATCCTCTGGTTCGGCCCAACACACCAGCGATCAACACGATCGTCCAAATAGCGCTTTGAACGGTGCCATATCAATACTCGACTAATAACTATTGTTGTATATGAACTCCACTAGATGCAAGTACTTCTTCCAATTCCCGTCGAAATCTAATGCGCACGCACTTAGCGTATCTTCGAGAATCTGAATAACCCACTCAGATTACCCATCGGTTTGAGGATGAAATGCCATGCTGAAGTTCAAATTTGTACCCATAGCCTCTTGGAAGCTCCTCTAGTACTTGGTATTAAACCTGGTATCCTTATCTGATGTAATGGATAAAGGAACTCCATGCAATCTTACTATGTTATGTATATACAATTCCCCGAGAATCCTCCTCAAACATGTCGATCTGAATGGAATGAAATGAGCTGACTTCATTAACCTATCGACCACGACCCAAATCGCATCATGTCTTTGCGCGGTCCTCAGCAATCCGGTAAGAAAATCCATCGTGATATGTTCCCATTTCCACCCTGGAATAGGAAGCGGTTGAAGCTGACCTATTGGCTTCTGATGCTCTGCTTTCACCTGAAGACAAGTTGTACATTTGGCCACGTACTCCCGGATATCCTTCTTCATTCCTCTCCACCAATACTGCCTCTTAAGATCATGGTACATCTTTGTGCTTCCTCGATGAATGGCGAACTAAGACTTGTGGGCTTCGTCCATTACGGCCTTTATTACTTTTGCAATTGTTGGAACTGCTAGATGCTCCTTGAAGTACAACGATCCATCCGTATGCATCCTCCATTCTTCGAACTGCTCTCCGTTCTGAATATGCCTCCAGATTCCCTAAAGGTGCTGGTCTTGCCACTAATTCTGCTTCACCATCTGAGTAAGAGCTAGGGTCGTTTCCATGTGGTACATTGAAACGCGATCGTAATCTTCTTGATACTATAGCCCAAACTCACTTACTGTCGCATCCCTCTTTTAGTCTTCAAGAGCCAAATAAGCGACAATCCCTGAAAACTTTCGACTGAGTGCATCTGCAATGACATTAGCTTTTCCGAGATTATACTATAGCGTGAAATCATAATCCTCCATGTATTCCATCAATCTTTGCTGCCTCAAGTTCATATCCCTCTGAGTAAACAAATACTTCAAACTCTTATGGTCAGAGAAAACCTGAAATATCGCCTCGTACAGATAACATCTCCAGATCTTTAGCGCATGAATCACTGTTGCAAGCTCTAAATCGTGAGTAGGATAGTTTCGCTCGTGAGGTCATAACTGTCTTAACCTGTACACTACCACGCGTCCATGCTACATCAACACACACCCGAGTCCATGACTTGACGCATCCATATAAACTTCGTACGGCTCTTTACTGTTGAGAATAATCAACACTGGTGCTAAAGTCAATCGATTCTTCAATTCTTGAAAAGCGAACTCACATTCCTTGTTTCACTCGAACTTGACATTTTCTAGATCGATCTTGTCAATGGTGCTGCTATCTTTGAGAATTCCTTCACAAATTTCCTGTAATATCTTGCAAGTCCCAAGAAACTACGGATCTCTGCCACATTCCTCGGTCGTTCCCATTCCACTATGGCTTTTATCTTTGATGAATCCACTGAGATACCATACTCGAAAATGACATGACCCAGAAATTTGACCTCTGTTAACTAGAACTCACACTTTTCCTTCTTGGCA